>MU673408.1:0-55209 GCA_026770625.1 Nicotiana glauca
AAGGGTATTTGCAAAGTGGCTTGTAATAGGTAGATTACAAGTTAGTTGAGTTTAAAGCCTATGGGTATAGGTCGTAATTTTTTGATCCCCTTGTGTGAGATTTTTCCACATAGAAAATCTCTGGCCTTATTTACATTTAGTCGTTACTGCATTCTATGTATCAGTCTCATAGAGGACCAGGTACTCTATAATTTGGTGGACTCCCACAAGTCAACAATGTCCTTAATTTAAGTGCTTGTAACTCGTAACTCTAAGTTAATGACTACCTGTCCTTAATTTATGTGCTTGTAACTCTAAGTTAAGGACCAATTGTCCTTAATTTTTGAACTTCCAACTCTAAGTTCAGGACCAAGTGTCCTTAAATTATGAGTTTGTTACTGTAAGTTCAGGACTAGCTGTCCTTAATTTATGAGCTTGTAAGTCTAAGTTAAGGACTACATGTCCTTAGTTTTTGAGCTTGTAAGTCTAAGTTTAGGACTACATGTCCTTAACTTTTGAACTTGTACTCTAAGTTCATAACTGAACTTGAAACTCTAAGTTCAGGACTATAGTAGTGCAACCTGTCTTCAAATGGTTTAAACATGTGATAACTAGGGATTTTGACGTGTTTCATGCTCCTTCTTGCTTACGCTTTGATTATAAATTCTTATAAAATAGTTCCAAAAGGCTCATAAGTTGTGCTTGATTGCAGGTTTGATCAACAAAGTGACGAGATGTCAAAGATCGGCTCAAAAGAAGTGAAACCTGCACAAGTATCAAAGACAAGACAACTCAGGACAAACTAGCCTAGTGCGGCCGCAGTCCATTCTGTGTGGTCCGCACTAGGGAGATTCAGAGACAAGATTTTAAGGCATCAAAGTTGTGCAACCGCAATCCATTCTGTGCGGTCCATACTAGGGAGATTCAGAGACTAGATTTTAAGGCATCAAAGCAGTGCGGCCGTTGTAGATATTGTGTGCCCCGCACTGAAGACACTGCGGTCGCACCGCCATTTTATACGGTCCGCGGAAGCAAACTTCAGAGAGATGTCAAGTGCCAAGGTTCAAGCCTGTGCGGACCGCGCTAGATGCCTCCGCGGCTGCAGTCCATTTTGTGCGGTCCGTAGAGTCTGGGTTGAGAGAATTGATTTTTAGATTCAAGAGCCTAGTGCGGCCGCACACCATTTTGTGCGGTCCGCACTGACCCCGCAGAAGCATTTTTTTCCAGTTTTTCCAGCTTAGTATAAATAGAGCCTTTTGCTATTTTTAGGGTATCAACTAATTTCCAGACTTGAGCTGCGCTTGCGAGAAGCCATTTTGTAGCCATTTTGGGCATTTTAACTTAGTTTTAACAATTGAATCATTATATTTACTTTAGTAATTTAATATTATATCTTTCTCTTCATCTATTTATCTGGTTTTCTCTTCAAGCATGAGTAGCTAAACCCATTAGCTAGGGTTGTGGCTCAACCCTAGTGTGGGTAATTGATAGGTGTTATGATTTAGGGCTAGATTGGCTATGGGTGTTTATTATTTGGGTCAATTTTATGGTTTAATTTATGAATTAGTGGTTGCAAACACTAGTTTGTGCTAAGTTGACTTGGTTCTTCTTGAGAAAAAGAGCCTAAGTCTCCAAAATTGACCCAATAAGAAATTGGTATGGACTCAAGAGAATTGATAATCTTAATTAAAGAGTTAAAACTCGAGAGAGTAATTATCCGACTTGAACCCTAGTTGTTTGAGCAAATTTACCTACCCAATTGGTCTTGAGAAAGTCAATTGGGCAAAATCACCCTCTCTACTAAGAGGTGTGGGAGTGGGTAAAATCGTGCAACAGTTATAGCATATTTTCTCAAACATGTCAATCGTTCCTTAGAAGCAATTACCCGTCAATTAGCCACCTAGGTGAAAGTCACTACCCTAGTGCCATTTTTATCTATTAGGTACAACTTGTAGCAATTCTCATTTAGCATAATCTAGTTGTATTTATAATTAGTAGTTGATAATAGTAGACTATTAAAGAAAATACCAAAAATGATTGGAAGTGATATTTGGAATAATTACACAACTCCACTCTAGATAGATACTCGACTCCCTTCTTAGCTCCCTGTGGAAATCGATCTCGACCCACAAATCGGATAAAAGCTATTGCGACCCTCTCTTCCTACTTTTTTGTAGTGCAGAGTAGGCAGTGATCAACTTTTTGGCGCCGTTATCGGGGAGCAACGGTTTTGGCTATCTATTTAGTTAGTTTTGTGTGTTGTTCTTCTTTACTTCTTTGTTACTAATTTGTTTATGTGAATACAACAGGTACCAAATGGCTTTAAATGCTAATGACCCTCTTGGAAATGTGCTTGCGGGGGAGGAGGTAGATGAAATTGGAGAGGATGAGGTGCCTCTTGTATCTCCCGAACCACGACGAGGCCGCCAAGCCAATGCTAATGATAATGTTCCAGACCCTCCTCCGCCACCTCCAAGAGTGTCTCCCGGAGTGTGCAAGTCCTATTGTCCTACCCAGAATCTGGGCGGGCAATTTTCAGATAACTAATGTGATGTTGACCTTAGTTGAGCAGCGTGGGTATTTCACGGGTGTTGCGGATCAAAATGCCTACAAACATCTAAAAGGGTTTGCGGATATATATTGGGGTAGCAAGCAGATGAATATGTCCGAAGATGCTCTTAAGTTGAGACTTTTCCCGTTCTCACTTCGGGGAAAGGCATTAGATGGGCTAGAGAGACTCCCCAATCATTCCATCACAATTTGGGATGAGTTGGAGGATAAATTTATTGCTAAATTCTTCTCACCCGGGCATATGGCAGCACTTCGAGATGAGATATTGGCTTTCAAACAAGAACCCACGGAACCTTTGCATGAGATTTGGGAGCGGTTTAGAACAATGGTGAAAGAATGCCCAAACAACGATATGACCGAGGCGATGATTCAACAAACCTTCTATCGGGGCATCAATACTACAACAATGCATAGTCAATCAATTGACCGGGGGTAATTTCATGAAGTTGCCTTATGACGAAGCTTGCGAGATTCTTGATGAGATGGCGGATACATCCTTCACATGGAAAAGTAGAGCCAATGTTCCTCAAGGTGACCATACGGTTATTCATTTGCATAAGGAATTACACGATCATGGGCAAGCTATAGCGGAGTTGACAACTACTATGAACCAATTGGATAAGGCACAGTTGCAACAAGTCCAAAACCCTCGCCAAGTAAATGCTATGAAAGGTGTTAGTATGCTTACCAACAAGAGAAGGCAAAGAAGGCAACAAAACCAAGGAAATTCTGAGCAATTTGGTGATGATTGTGATGGGTTTCAAAATAATGGCTATGATAAGCAAACTGAAGAGGTACAATATGTTAACATCTATCAAGGCAATAGAGGCAACTCTTCAAATCAACAATTGTGATCCCAAGTAAATTGGGGCAATCAATAACAAGGTGGTGGTAATTGGAACAATTACACAACTCTACTCTAGATAGATACTCGACACCCTTCCTAGCTCTCTGTGAAAATCGATCCCGACCCATAAATCGGGTAAAATCTATTGCGACCCTCTCTTCCTACCTTTTTGCAGGGCGGAGTAGGCAGTGATCAACATGTCTCCATTAATCTCCAACTCTTTAAGAGCAGTAAGGAATTCGAAACCATCAAGCTTTGACAGTTTCATGCAATTTTTGACTTTTGTGTTGCAGAGCTTTGGCATAGAATCGTTTTCCACCATCCACTTTTCCAATAACTGCAAATTCAAGAGCTCTAAACGGTTGAGTTAAGGAAAACCTAAAGGAGTGATCATATCCGTCCCAACAAAAGCTTTATTATTGAGGACGGGAACCTGTAGATTGGGAAGCATAGCTAATGTTGTCAGGGGATCTTTCTCAAGTTCGATGCAGAGAGAGAAGCAAGGGTTTGGAAAGAAAAGCAATGAAAAAAAGGGTAAAAATATCTTTTCATATTAATTTTAATAAAGCAATGGCTATTTTTGCTCAACATTAGAATTGCTGGATAAAAAATAAATACCACCTTAAATAGTGGCTACCCCACGCCATTTTTACTTGTATTTTGCAAAGTCATAGGTGCAGGGCTGCAAATATCTGGGCTCTATTTATAGGCCCTTCCTAACCAGTTATTTTGATTTAGCATTTTTCGATAACACGATATTCAAACTAGCATTTGCATCTCTACCCGCTTTTTGGGTCGCATTTTAACTTGTGTCCGCTTTGCAAAAAAAAATTGCAAGCGTACCCACTTTTTCGCGTAACTTCAGCATACGGGGTTGAAGTAGCAAAGACAATCACGCAAAACTTCAGCATTCTAGTAGACGAGCCTGAAGTAGCAAGTGTGCTGAAACAAGTGTGTTGAAATTTTTGTTTGTAATTGTTGAACTTAAGAATAGTAGCTGAAGTTTTATTCTCTATTTGCTGAAGTTTTTGTTTGTAATTGCTGAACTTAAGCATAGTAGCTGAAGTTTTGTTCTCTATTTGCTGAAGTTTTTGTTTGTAATTGCTGAACTTAAGCATAGTAGCTGAAGTTTTGTTCTCTATTTGCTGAAGTTTTTGTTTGTCATTGCACTAAATAAACTGAAGTTTTTTGGTCGTGGATTCATTAGTTTTGTCATTAAGCTTTTTCAAAAACTTCAGCAGAAGATGCTGAAGTTATTTAATTCATTTATAAAAACTTTAGCACTAAATAAGCTGAAGTATTTTTTGTCCTGGATTCATTAATTTTATCATTAAGCTTTTAAAAAAACTTCAGCAGAAGATGCTGAAGTTATTTAGTTCAGTTATAAAAACTTCAGCACTAAATAAGCTGAAGTTTTTTGTCCTGGATAAGCTTTTGCAAAAACTTCAGCAGAAGATGCTGAAGTTATTTAGTTCATTTATAAAAACTTCAGCACTAAATAAGCTGAATTTTTTTTGTCTTGGATTCATTAGTTTTGTTATAATCAGACTACTATAAAATAATCAGATTTCCAACAGTATCTAAATCATAAAATTTTGGAAACAAATAAACGTGAAAAGAACAAAATTATCATGAAAAGAATCACTAAGTGTGACCTTAAACTTCCCGTACGTGGAAATATTCACAAATTATTGTCTACTAACTTATGTAATTATTTATAATTTATTTTTAAATAAGCTAATAAACATACTTATGACAATCATCCCATGAACTGAAGTTTCATAGCAGCACCAACAGCAGCAGAAGAAAGAAGAAAAGAAGAAGAAGAAAACGAAGGAGGAGAAGGACGAGGAGAAAGGGGACTGAAGTTGCTTAAAAAGTGGGTACAAGTTAACATTTAAAAAAAAATAAGTATAAGTTAAATGTGAGCGACCAAATAGGGCGTCCTGTGCAATATTTACGTTTGTACGCACCTCTGATTAATTTTATGGGCTGTTATTTTTTCTCTACCATGTGTTTGAATTTTACACTTTACATTTGAAATGAATAGCTAAGACAATTTATCGTTAACACCGATAATTTCAAATGCTCAGTATACAGTGTACGCTAACAAACCTGCATGATTATAAGCAAACAAAAAGTGAAACAAACCCGGGAATATGTCCTCATCTTCTTGACTTCTTTTGACGTTTCAATATTTTTCCACAGGCATTACCGACATTTTCCTATCAGAGGACTAATTTGGTTCAACTTTTAGAAGCTGCTCATCAACATTTTGTTAAGTTATTTTCATCAGCTGCTGTGATTAGCATTTCATCCAAAGCAGCAGTATTAGTTAAATTTTACTTTATTGCAACAGTAGTCACCAACTCAACTGTTCGTGCACCTCAATTATTAAATTAAATACACCTTCTGCTAGTATTATTGAATAGGTATCAGATAACTCCGGCCTAATCCTAGCATATAGGAAAAAATCACCTAATCATATTTTGTCTTGTATCCCATTGTTTTTGCCCAATTCATTGAATGCACGGCCACATCCTTAGTTATTACTCCCTCCGGTCCAAAATAAGTGATTTTTTTGATGTTTTCATACAGATTAAGAAATCTACCTTTTAGCATTAATTAAAAATGGAATTGACCATATTAACCTTTATTATATCACATAAACACTTCTAACACATATTCCAACACCATTTACTCCAAGGACAATATAGGAAAAAAATAATTAATTCATTCTTGAAATTTGAAAAAATCACTTATTTTGGACCACAAGAAAAAGGCCAAAAAATCACTTATTTTGGATCGGAGAGAGTATTAGTTAAGTTACACAGTCGTCGACAAAGTTTGAGTCTATCTACTCGAAACAGGAATTATTAACTGGCTACAAAATTATAGCAATGCGTAGCACTCCAAGCATTGAAAAAGATAATGCTGTGGCTCTCTGCTGTCTAAGAAATATAACAACAACAACGGTAGTGTTTCCAAAAAATAGACCCCCGACATCCTTCCCTCCAAGAATTTCCCACCTTGCTCTTGGGGAGACTCGAACTCACAACCTCTCGGTTAAAAGTGGGGGTTGCTTACCATCAGAGCAACCCCTCTTGTCTAAGAAATATAATATATACAATAATAACAAATAGATGAAGCCTTTAACGGTCACTGCAGCTGATTATCTTATAACAATATATGATTTAACTCAAATCTTGACCTCGTGCGACCACAAGCATGCTACTATATTTTATTATGGGGAATCATTTCATGTTCCTGGCCTTCTCCACGTCTAGCATGATCTCAATATTTACCAAACTTCCATATCATAGAAATCATAAAAGCGAATAAGGAAGAAATTGGTTGAAATTATTCACTTTGTTATCAAATGAACATGATAAAACTCATACTCATTATGCTGTGTATTGTGAAAACAGAAAAGAAAAAAAAGGAGGAAAAGACAAAAAATCAAATGGTCCAAAAAACACCCCACAAAATGTTTGAAATGGATTATTTAGTGGGTCACCATCTCAATCATTTTCTTGCTTTTGACCCAATAAATTTTAATTTATTTTCAAAACTCATATTTGGCCATAAATTTTGCCCACATTTGGCCAAGTCCCAAATCTCAAAATCAGCTATGAGTTGATTTTGGGTTAAAATCTCAAAACTTGAGAATTATATATACATGTTTTTCCAAAATAAAGTTAGAAAATATGTTTTAAAAACGTATGTCCAAACATATTTTCATATTCAAACCAAACTTCATCCAAATCAGATTTTTCAAAATAAATTTGGGATCTATGGCCAAACGCTAGCTTAGTCTCTCTCACCCTGGTCTTGTTCAAAAGGGTCCATTACATTAACCTCCCTAAAAAAAAAAAAAAAACCACAAAATCTTAGATTCCTTGACCTTAATCTCATTTGTCACTTTCCTCCCTTTCATTTTCATTACTTGTTACTCCACAGAAAACAAGTACACAGAACAAGTAACTATTGTATTCAAACTCCATTGATGCCACTGAATAAAGAAATGTGAATACACGCAACTTAAAGCATTCTTGGAAGTAGGTCTGTATTTTTAATATAATGCCTTTGTCTACGTATACTAGTAATATCTTATACATTTAACGGCTACATTTTCAGTACCCCAAGAGATACCTTTTAAGTAGTTGGTAGCCACGTGATAGAACCATCACATTCAATTTCCTGGGTTTTTTGGCGGGAGCTAGAGCTGGGCCCCCATTATCCTATTCTTTATTTGCACAACTGTCCAAATCATTGACTCACAAACACAGTTCCAACATGTTTCTATTTTCCTTTTTTTTTCTTTTTTAACTTTGACTTATTACACTACATTTTGGTCCCCACGCCAAAGGAGAGAAATCCCGGCCGGCACGTTGGGTGTGTTTTAAATAGGAGGAATACAACAAGAATCGAGAAAAATGGCAATGAAGAGAAATACTTGTTTTCCTTTTTCTCCTTAAAATATGTTTTTGAAAAAATGGCATGAAATTTGAACTGCTAGTGCTAGCTACTAGTACATGGCATTGCAAATTTACTCTCAAAACTAATAAGGCTAATAAAAAAAGGAAAAGAATTAGAATGAACCTCGTGTTCACGGGTTACAACATGCGGGTTGAGGGAATTCAGGCGGGTGAAGGTTGGCAAGTGGGATCGGCTGAAGACGCGATATCAGGGCCAACACGGCAACCTTCAAGCATGAACACAATGTCGGCCATGCCAGGTCGATCAAGGGGGTCAGGTGCAGTGCAAAGCAAGCCTACTTTAATTCCTAACAAGAACTCTTCCCATTCTGATGATTCAGGGTCCAGCTCAAGCAATCCTGGCTCTAGTAGTTCTGAAATTTGCCCTCTCTGCAATTGCCTCTTCACCCATTTCACTATGTCCTCATCTTGTGTGAACATTAATGGCCTTTTTCCTGTTAGTAATTCCAGCAACACAATGCCAAAGCTATAAGCATCTGATTCTCTTGTGGTTTCTCCAGTTAATGCTGTTTCTGGGGATATGTAGCCTAGCGTACCAACTGAAGTTGATGTGGAGGGCTCAGCTGGTGTGGATACTACAAGCTTGCCTAGGCCAAAGTCTGAAAGATGGGCTTCAAAATCTGCGTCGAATAGGACATTCTGCGGCTTCACATCTCCGTGAACCATTGAGGATGAGTGAAGGAAAGCCAGGCCCCGAGCAATGCCAAGTGCAATGAGGTGGCGCATTGGCCAGTTGAGGACATGACCGTCTTGGTGGGATGCTTCTTGGAGCAATGTTGCAAGGTTCCCATTAGGCATGTAATCATAGACAAGTAGTCTGAGGTCCGGGGGCCCAGCATAATACCCACGAAGAACTGTTAGGTTCCTGTGCTTCACCCTGCCAAGTGACTCTGCCTCTTTTCTGAACATGTTCTCATCAAGTGATGCATCTGGGAGTCGACAAATTGAGAGCACCATTCCATCATTGTAACAGGCCTTGTAGACCACTCCATAACGCGTTCTGCTCAGGACATGTTCCTCGTCAAATTCTCTAGTTGCTTCAATTGTTTCAGCAAGTGTGATTTTGTTATTGAACATAACAAGTTTGGGTCCACCATTCTCGCCACTGCCACGACCACCACTCGTCCTTGAACTAGCCCTTGCAGGACTATGCTTCTTTTCTCCAGCTGCCTTCTCTTTGAGCTTTCTGCGCCACCTCAAGAGGTTGTAAGTGTAGAAGCAGCAGCATGATAAAAGGAGAAGAGCTCCACTGGAAGCCACTGCAATAAACATTATCAACTTATTCCCACCATTACCAGATGTCTCACATCTTCTATCCAATGGCTCCCCACACAAACCTTGGTTGCCAGCATAGTTCGATGAATCGTTAAAATGGGAGCCCAACATCACTGGAATTTGGCCTACCAAGTGATTGTGTGACACATTGAAACTCATCAAACTCGAGAGCATGGTAAGATTAGCTGGGATTTCTCCAGTGAAGTTGTTAGCAGAGAGGTCAAGGATAGTTAAGTTCGATAACCTGGACAGTGACTCTGGTATGTTCCCTGAAAGATGGTTAGAGTCTAGTACGAGCGATGTCAGGGATGAATAATTGGAAATATCTATTGGGACTTCGCCTGTCAAGTTGTTTCTACCCAAATCCAGCACACTCAAGTGGGAGAGACGTCCGAGATCAGCAGGTATTTGGCCACTCAATGAATTTGAGTGCAGATTTAAATACTCCAGAGCAGAGCAGTTGCCCAATTCAGGAGGAATTGAACCATTTATGTGGTTGTTAGACAAAGAAAGCACAACTAATGAGGTCAAGAACCCAAATGTAGATGGTATATGGCCAGAAAAGGAATTTGAAGAAAGATTCAAATATTGCATACCCAATAAGCTACTGAAACCTTCAGGAATATTACCAGACAACTTGTTTTCTTGCAAAGCTATAACCTGTAGATTAGGCAAACCAGCAAGATCAAACGGTATTTCCCCCGACAAATTCTGTCCACTCATATCAACAACTGCTAACTTATACAAAGTCCCAATGCTAGTAGGAATGTTGCCTGAAAAGCCATTTTTACTCAGATTCAGAACCGATAGCTGCTGAAGATTCCCGATACCAACTGGCATACTTCCAGAAAAATTGTTTCCACTGAGATTTAATATGCTTAAATTGCTTAAATCCATTAGCACCTCAGGCAAGCTTCCATTGAGACCATTTCTTCCTAAGTTCAGATTTTCAAGAATAGTCAAATTTCCAAAACTAGAAGGAATGGAACCCGAAAACTGATTCCCTCCCAGTGATAAAATCTTCAAGCTTCTAAGTTCACCTAAAAACATAGGAATTTCCCCCGTCATTTGATTGCCTTCAAGATCAAGAACCTTCAAGTTACTGCATTTCGTAATCTCAAACGGAAGTGCACCCCTGAATAAATTATTCCCCATTCTCAGTTCCTCCAATCTCCCCAAATTCCCAATAGCACTAGGGACTTCACCAGAGAACAAATTCCACGACAAATCCAGGGACGTTAACCCCGAATTGTTCGTCAAAATCAAAGGAAATTCACCTTTCATTTGATTATGTTGAAGATCCAAAATTTGCAAGGAACTAAAACAATTAGACTCCTCTTTCTTAACAATATTAGTAAACTCATTAAAACCCAACTGAACAATCCTAAGGGAAGGAGCATAAATTGAAACATTACAGAACAATGAAGCTGGCAAGGAACCAGAAAGATTATTGTGTGATAAATTTATCACCTGAAGCTTCGGTAAAGCAGCAATAGCCGCAGGAATAACACCTGTAATAGCATTTCCCTCAGCACTCAAGTGAACCAACGATGAACAGTTCGCGATTGCAGAAGGCAAAGTTCCTTGCAAGTTGTTGTACGCAAGCCAAAGATACTGAAGCTGCTGAAGCCGGCCGAGACTCGCCGGAATTTCGCCGGAAAATTGATTGTACGAAAGGTTGATCAAAAGTAACTGTGACGCGTCAGACAAGTCCCTCGGAATGTCACCTGAGAACAAATTCGACGAAAGATCAAAGTACCGTAAGCTCCGAGGAAGCTCACCGAAGATTTCGCCGGATAGTTGATTTTCGGCGACATTAAGGATTTGTAAATCGGTGAGGTTGACCATTTCCGGCGGGAGTTTACCGGAAAACGCATTGCTCTGTAGAAAAAAAGAATGCAAAAGTGTACATTTGGATAAGGACGCCGGGATAGTTCCGTTAAAGGAGTTGGAACGGAGGCTTAACTTACGCAGCATGCGCAGGTTAGCGATTTGGGGAGTGAGCGGCCCACTGAGTTGCAAATGAGGGAGGCGGAGTTCACTGACTCGAGCATTCACGCAAAAAATGCCGCGCCAATCACAGGGAGCAGAAGGGGAAGAAGAATCCCAGTCAGCGAGTGCACCGAGTGGGTCGTGAATACTGAGTTTGAAAGAAGTGAGGGCTTGAATTTCTGAAAGGGTTTGTGGGTTTCGTTGAGCGGAGCATAATGTGGAAAGAAAAACAAGAAAGAGAAGTAAAAAAGCAGCCATGAAAGAAGAAAGTAAAGAGTATCAGGAGGGAAATGTAGTGGATTTAGTGAAGGCTAAAAGGAGCGTATGATAATGATAAAAGGGGAAAGTTTCAGACTGGTAATGGCCATATGCTGTTGCAGAGGCAGAGGCCCCTCCCTTACACACAGGCACACAGTGACACAGAGAGCGAGAGTGCAGGAGGAGGTGGAAGAACACTTTTCAAAAGAAGGGGCCTAAGGTTACTACTGTGGTTAATATGGGTTGGCACTTTTTAACCTTTTATGGGGTGAATTATTAGGCCCTGTTGCTAACTTATTTTCTCTAAAGCAAAATATATATTTAAATATTAAAAATAACAAGAAAGTCCTTAGTCGTACTGCTTCTTTCATGTGTGATGCTCATCTTGACATATTAAATTGTGTTTTTTTTCTTTTTTTTTTTAATCTACTAAATCCACATGCTCTAGATTTGGCTTGAGTTTTGCGCAAGTGTTTCCAAAAGTTGAAAGAACAGGCTTCTTATTTTCAATTAAACACTTTTAGGCTAACTCATTGAATTGATTTATCAACTTTGGGATTTTGAAAAGAAATAAATCAGAGCTTGGATTTGCTTTTAGTTTAGTTAATGTAGAACAGCTTAAAAGAACATTGCACGTTTGTGTATAGGCCGAGGTCGGATAGTGATCAATAAGGTCAAAGTCGGGCAGCGATCTATAAGGTCGAGGTCGAGCAATGATCAATAAAGTCGAGGTCGGGCAGTGAAGTAACAGCTAGTTTGCTTTGGAATCCTCAAATGTAATATTCTACTAGATATTCCCTCTAATTGTACTTTTTAGAGTTGTCCAGGGTACCCCTTATAAATAGGAAGGGAGGACTTCCCAAAAAAGGGATCTCTCTCACTCTCTCTAGAAAATATGTAAACACACCTCTCCAAAGAGATTAGAGGATCTGTGATCCCATACCTACGTCAAATGCAAAAATGGTCCTAAAGTTCTTGTATTTGTCTATCATTCATCTTTATCAAATGAAAGAGGATCCGCCTAACCCAAGATTGAGTGAATCTTTTCTTTTATTTGCATTTTATTGTCATTTAATGTTACTTAATACATCTTTCTTCATGCTATTAAATCTGGCTATAATCACTGCCAACATTTATACTCAGCTATGTTTTTCTATTCCTATTATTCATCTCGGATCTAGAATTAATTATTCTTAACTAGGATTTACCCTCTATTTTCTTATTTAATTAGTTTAACAAAAAAGGTCTCATACTTTTTTGCTCAAACCGTTTGGACATAAGAATTGGAAAATTCCCAAAAAAGTTAAAAAAAAAAAAAATCAAGTGAAAATGGTATTTGAAAATTAAAGTTGTGTTTGGACATGAATATAATTTTGGGTTGTTTTTGAATTTAAGTGAGTGATCTGAGTGAAAATTTTGAAAACCAACTTTCTTTGAGTTTTTTAAATTTTTAAAAAATTTATCTTCAAGTGAAAATTAGAACATTGGTTTCGAAAAAGAGAAAAAAAATTTCGAAAAAAGTAAAAAAAATTCATGGCTAAACAGCCTTTTAGTTTTTGAGATTTGCAGCTATTTTAGGTTAAAAAAGACTTCTTATTTGTTCTTTTGAAGTCTGAAGTTTATTTTTCAAGTCAAACTGCACTGATTTTAGTTTTAGGATAATAACAACAAATTCACTGAATTCACATAAGTGGAGTACGAGGAGAGTAAGATGTACCCAACCTTTTTTCTACTTTCGAAGATAGAAAAATTATTTTCGGTAAATCTTCGGCTAAAAAAAATGAAAAGAAGTAATGATTTTAGTTATAGAAAAAGATTCAAATAACTTTCCCCGGCCAAATGTGAAGAATCAAGAGTGAAATTGATATATAACTTATAGAACTTTGGACATAAGTAGTTTCTACTCTTTAACCTATAATGCTAGAAGAGTAAATCCTTGTGGCAAAATATTCAAACTTGATCCAATATGGTCCAAATAATTAAGAGTTGTCCAAAGTATGAATTGACAGCATCATTATATTGAAAAGTGAAGTGAGTTGTTGATAAAAGGAAAACAAATAAAAGAAAATGCTAGGTAATTGTGATTTTTTAGCACAAGGATGCACAGTAACCCCTTTATAGCTGTAATTGTTAATGCATATAATGGGACATAAATTGTAATAAAGGCTAATATAATAATTGGGTGAGGCAAGTGTATTAATTTATTAGTACCTGCAATTAACTCAAATTAACTTTTGTACAATAATAATTACAAATTTACAATAAAGGTGGGTGGATCACTGGTTACTCGTCAGTGGTGAGCTGTGAGTTATATACTATTCTTAAAGATGTATTAAATTCCAAATGGCAAAATACATGAGTTACCCCAAACTTTGGACCAAATTCATGTTACACACTTTCTGACTACAAAAATTATCTTACACACTCAATTTTTTCGGAGTGTGTCGAATACACACCTTTTTGCCTATGTGGCTAGCGCGTGTTTTACAAAAAAAATAAGGCATCTGAACAGTAAAAAATTATATGCCTGATATTTTATTTAAACGTTTCAAATTTAGTGAAATTTATCCAACGATTATAATAAATTTTCTTTCTTTCTTTCCTTTTTTTAGTTTCTTTCTTTTTTATTTTTCTAAACGAATCCACCACCTACCCGTCGAGAGCCCACCCAGACCTTTCCATCGTCCACCATTGATGCTCCACAACTTTTCCACCATCCTAAAATCAATCAACACTCACCTGTCGAAAAATCAACATACCTTTGAAGCACATTTTTCTCTTCTCTTCCTTTTTCCCCTTACACCTGTCAGGGGCATCCATGAAGGAACCGTTAACTTCATATTAATTTTCGCATATTGTTTATGCTATGATGTAGTATATAACCCACTTACCAATATATACCATTGCAGAGGGTTGTAGGTTTTCTTAAGAAGAACCGATATTCTAGTACTCCTAATTATTTTTGGCGTTTGGATTAAATCTTAATAAGTTTTTGCAAAAGATTCCAATATTTGATACTGGAATTTTGTATCTCGAAAATATTTAGAAATTAGAAGCTAGGAGCATTTGGTTGTGGCTTCTAGTTTTTGTTTGAATTAGATGGTAAAGATCTGCTTATTGTCGCGCGAGAGAGATAACTCGCCGGCAAGAGAAAGAGATGCAAGGGGAAGATGGTAAAGGGTATAATTGTAATTTTAAAAGAATAATAATAATACGTGTCACAATCTTATTGGTGGTGACTTTACACATATTTTCAAAAATTGGTCAAGATAAAAAGGTTTGTATTAGACACAATCTGAAAAGATTGAGTGTGTAACATGATTTTTGCGATCAAAAAATATTTAACAGGGATTTGATCGCTGCCCTACATTCTAGTCCAGTTAAAATAGAGTACTAGTTTTTACTTTACTAGTCTCCTCTCTTTCATTTTTCACACTTTTTATCCCCAGTTTAGCATAAATGTTGCTTTGGTACTTTGACTTATACTTTTGAAATGTGAGCTAGTCAAATGGAGGTGAAAAGTTAAAAAAAAAGCAGACAAAAATCTCTACTCAGGGATTTGTTTTGAATTCTTAGTGTCAGTGGGATAGTTTACGTAAATTGTGTAGAACATATTCAAACTCAAACATGGTACTGTAGAAGTTTTATGAAGGCAAATTTCTACTTTGTTGACTCTTGGTTTGGGAACTTTGTATTGCATTGTGAGTTGGTAGGACCACAAAAACCTACCTCAATTGGCAGATAGCTTTTCCCAATTTTTATTTTTATTATTATTATTTTTTAATTAAGAGTACTTCTGAACAAGAAAAGAGGTAAGAGAAAAAGGAAGATGTAATTCTTTTTTGGTGGGTCTTTGTTTTAAAATTGCAATTATGAGACGGCAAGTGTTTTTTATTCGAAAGAAAAGGGTCAAAACTATTCCTATCGTTTGCTAAATGGTTTATAAATACCCTTCGTCCATATATCCGTTCAAAAAAATACACCCCGTCCATCTATCAGTTCAAAAAAACACACGACGCTAATTCTATTAACAAAAATACCCCCGCGACTAACGGCAGAACCGGCGGGTCTTTCATTTAATGACGTAACAATTTTTAATTGGGCCACGTGGCAATCTTTGACCAAGAATCAAATACGGGTCTTATTTTTACCCATTTACCTGGTCCGAGCCTATTTATTTGACCCGCCTAATTATTTTTTTCTTTTTCTTTACTTTTTATTTTCCTCTATTTTTCCTTATCACCCAGCACACCCACTCTCATCTCACAAAGAATTTCATTTGGAGGAAGATGGCTTTGAGTAACAGGTAGTAAAAAAATACAGAAAGTATTGCGTAAAGATTACAATTAAAAAGTTATTAGTAAAAAAATACAGAAAGTATTGCGTAGAGATTACAATTAAAAAGTTATTATAGATAACCGATTTGAAGAGAATCCGTTGAATCTGATAAGAATATAGGCTGCTGCTAAGTCTTGTGTTGAATGAAGGGGTATTATTACTTTTAACTCGCTCCAAAAACTATTTATATTTGATAGTCAAAAAAGTATATATTTTTTTATTATTATTTTTACAACGATACAATGTCATTTTTCCTTTAATGAATCACATAAAACAGATTTGCGGCACATTTGCTAGTACCTCTCTTTCATTTATGTTCAATGTTTGGTAAATGTAGGAATTTTATTTCCCAATGATGACAAGCAGACCATGTGGAGCATATTTTAATTTGGTTTTAGTATTTACATCTTACAGCACTTTCTTATACCACTATATATAATATAATATGCTTCCGGTGAATTTGACCTATTGGAAATGTGTTTGTCCACTTCTTCTGAGTATAAATTTAATTCTATCATTTGATTTATACTTAAAATGAATTTCAAAAAAATATCTTATGCTGGTTGTATTTTGAACGATGATGTGACAAAAGGAAACTAAGATAGCTTGACAAAACGCTAACCTATATCTAGTAAGAGCAAGTCTTTTGTCTTTTAATCTAATTTTCTTAAAGAGAAACATGAATCTTTGTGGTCGGATAGGTAAATGGGTAAAAATAAGACATATATTTGATTCTTGGTCAAAGATTGTCACGTGGCCCAATTAAAAATTGCTACGTCATTATGTGAAAGACCCACCAGTTCTGCCGTTAGTTGCGAGGGTATTTTTGTTAATAGAATTAACGTCGTGTGTTTTTTTGAACTGATAGATGGACGGAGTGTATTTTTTTGAATGGATAGATGGACGGAGGATATTTATAAACCATTTAGCAAACGGTAGGAATAGTTTTGACTTTTTTTCGTTTATTTTTTATCTCTTCCTAAAAATTATAGACATGTAATTGGCTGATAGCCAGCAACATTTAGGTCTAATTTTCCCTTCTTATTGGATATTTCTTTAAGAGCTTATAATGTGCCTAAATTTAAAGCAACTAAGAATGAAGTCCATGAAAAGTTGCATTCACCTGATCACAGCACACGGAATAATAAAGTTCAGCCCTTTCGATGTAATCTGCCATTTCATGCCCACTTTGAGACTGTCTATGCAAAAGGGTATGATTCGATTCAGGTGACAAACAACATGACACTGATCAACACATCAAACAACAACCCAGTATAATCTCACTTGGTAAGGTTTGGGAAGAGTAGTATGTACGCAGACCTTACCCTTGCTGTGGGGTAGAAAGGCACACGGATGAACACATCAAACACAAATTAAATACACCCCCCTTATAACTGGAACAAATACCATAAGGAGTTGTTCTGAAACAATTTTGCATCAAAATAATAACCAGTTAACCCATTTTTCAGCTTGTAGCTAATCTACGAGATGATTGCAAAGCTTTGCAGTTGTATATGAAATTTTTTAATTTTTCCTCAAGACATTCTTCTATTGATTAAAAACTTCAATATCGACATACCAAATAGAAAAAAAAAAAACTCTGTTCAATTTGTAAAAAAATCTTAAGTACTAGTAACTTATTGCAGAATCCAATAAAACAAAGTAAAAGTGCTAATCAAGGAAAGAATACAATAAATAAAGATGGAATGCTAATTTAACTCAAAGAATTAAAAAAGGGTTGATTTAAAATTTGACGTGGAAGTTTAGGACACCAAGAAGTAAAGATTTTCATTAGATGCATAGTTCTTGATTGACTGAAAATAGGATACGGCATACAATGCCATCATAGGCCAACCTTATACACGCCATGAAAACCGTCCCCTCCAGCTTATACCAAGTCATTAAATTTTCCATCCCCTGGGGAGTATTTTGCATTCGAGGAGAGCAACGCACGGCCCGAGAATGCTACCGCATCACCCAAGAATGCACATACACCCAACAATTAAAAGGAAATGCCGAGGATGCATAGAAATTAACGTAGTCGGGGTCACATGACAATGAGAGGAAAGACATCATCAGAGACCCCGAAATCGTAGAATCCATAGGATCAACTGTAGGGGACCTCGACCCCGTCCAACTAGATTATGATGACCACAACAAGAAAGCTTTCATCGGCCATAAGCTCCAAGATCCTGGTAAATTTTTCCAATTCTTAAAAAGTAACGTAAACCTGTTTGTTTTTTCCCATGCAGACATATAAGGTATCCCGAAGGAGATAGCAACTCACAAGTTGAACCTTGACCCGTTTTACGTCCTAGTGAGACAAATTAGATGAAAGTTCAACTCTGCAATAAATGACGCGGTTCGCGAAGAGGTCAAAAAATTGTTAGTGAACGATTCCATCAAGGAATTGAAGTACCCTCAGTGGGTCGCCAACTCATGGTGAAAAAGAAGAACGGAAAGTGCGGATGTGCGTAGATTTCACAGATCTGCAAAGCCTGCCCAAAAGACTCGTTCCTGCTGCCCCATATCGGCCAACTCATCGATGCTACAGCCAAGCACGAACTGCTGAGCTTCTTGGATGCCTACTTGGGCTACAACCAAATCCTTGTGGAGGAGGAGGACCAGAAAAAAAACCACTTTCATCACCCACCAGGGGACATACTGCTACAGGGTGATGCCATTCGGGTTGAAAAATGCAGGGGCAACATATCAGAGGCTAATGACACAAATGTTCAAAGATCAACTCGGAAAGACGATGGAAGTATATACAGACGACATGTTGGTCAAGTCAAAAAGGAAGTAAGACCATATCGACCACTTGAGGAAGCCTTCGACATACTCAGAGGGTACAACATGAAAGTGAACCCTGAAAAAATGCGCCTTCAATGTAACCTTTGGAAAGTTCCTCGGCTTCTTGGTATCGTAACGAGGCATCGAGATCAGGCCCGACCAGATCAAGGCCATAGAAGGAATCCCAGAAAATTTAACCAGTAGGAAAAAGGTGCAAAAGGTTACCGGCCGGATAGCCGCCCTGTCGAGTTCATCTCGCGGTCCTCCGATATGTGCCACAAATTTTTTGGCGTACTAAAAAAGGATAACGGACTCCAATGGAATTTCAAGTGTGTTGGCACCTTAAAAGAACTATACCTATCTTCGCCACTGTTGCTCGCTAAGGCAGAATGTGGAGAGCGTCTCCTTGTCTACCTAACCGTGTCCGATGTAGCAGTAAGTGCCGTCCTAGTACGAGAAAATAAAGGTACGTAGTCTCCAATCTACTACAGTAGCAAAACTTTGGTCGACGCTAAAACGAGGTAACCCCACCTCGAGAAGCTAGCTCTTGCCTTGGTCGTAGCTTCACGAAAGCTTAGACCTTATTTCCAGTGCCACCCCATCTCGGTGGTCACGACTTTTCCTCTAAGGAGTATCCTGCACAAACCCGAACAGTCCGGCAGATTCGCCAAGTGGGCCATAGAGTTGAGCGAGCACGATATAACCTATCAGCTGCGAACGACAATAAAGTCACAAGTTCTTGCCGACTTCGTCACCGACTTCAGTGCGATAATGCCCGAAGTCGAAAGGGAAACCGATAGTACTTCTGTCAAAATACACGACCAATGGCTTCTATACAGCGATGGCGCTTCTAACGTATCAGGATCTGGACTGGGACTCGTGCTCGAGGTCCCAACAGGCAAAATAGTTCTCTAGTCCATACGGTTCCCTGATATGACTAACAATGAGCCCGAGTATGAGGCCATGATTCCAAGGTTAAAGTTGGCACTCAAGTACGGAGCACGACGAGTAGTCCTATGATGCGACTCACAACTCGTCATCAACCAAGTTACAATTACTTTCCAAATTAAGGAATAACGGCTACAGAAATACTTGGTTGAAATTTACAAGCTATTACCCGAGTTCGACGAATGCCATCTTGATCAGATACTCCAAGCATAGAACATCGAAGCGGACGGCCTCGCTAAACTGGCATCGGCCACCAAAAACATAGCCGGATAAGGGGACATGGCCACCCTTCTCTATTTACCAATAGATCAAATTGAGGTACGAACTATAAACTTGACTTGGGACTGTCGCAATTGTATTATCTCATATTTACAGGACGGAGTGCTCCCACCCGACAAAAAAGAAGCCAAGAAGCTTTGAATGCAGGCGGCCAGGTACATCGTCATCAATAATGACTTATAAAAAAGAACATTTTGCGGACCCCTAGCAAAGTGCTTAGGACCAAATCAAATGGGGTGCGTCCGCGAAGAGGTACACGGAGGTCATGCAGAGCTCATATCAGCAATCGAGCTCTCGTTAGATGCCTCATACGAGCGGGCTACTACTGCCCACGATGAAAAAGGAGACCGCTGACTTCGTAAGAAAATGCGAGCAATGACAAAAATATGCCCCCATGATTAACCAAGCGGGCGAGCACCTCCACTCAATCACCTCGCCTTGGTCTTTTATCAAATGGGAAATGGACATCGTTGGACCCCTCCTAACGGGATGAGGTAATGTACAATTTCTTTTAGTTTTAACTGACTATTTTCGAAGTGGATGGAAGCAGGTGCATTCACCCAAATATGCGAGCAAGAAGTAATCACATTCATATGAAAAAATGTCATATGTCACTTTGGCATCGCCAAAGAAATCAGTTGTAACAACGGCCCCCAATTCACTGGGAAAAAGACCATCGAGTTCTTTAAAAAATGGCACATCAAAATAATACTCTCCATGCCATATCACCCCGCGGGAAATGGTCAGGCGGAGTCCTCCAACAAATCTATATTGAACATCATGAAATAGAAGCTCAAGAACGCCAAGGGACTGTGGCCGCAATTGTTGCTGGAAGTGCTATGGGCATACTGCTCAACGCCGAAAACAAGCAAAGGAGAAACACCATATTCACTAGTCTATGGGATTGATGTAGTAATACCGGTCGAGGTTGGAGAACCAAGCCCGAGATATTCGCACAAGAGCGAATCGATTAACGATGAAAGTAGGAGGCAAGACCTCGATGAAGTCAGAGAGCGAAGAGATATGGCTTACATAAGGATGGTTGCTCAAAAACAACAAGCGGAGCGATATTACAACAAAAAAGCCAACGTTAGACCACTCAAAGTAGGGGACAACGTACTCAAAGCCAAAACACAGGTGAGAAAGGATGCACGAGAAGGAAAACTAGGGACTAATTGGGACGACCCATATAAGATTACGACAACAACAAAAAATGGTCATTCCAACTAGAAACAATGGACGGGAAATTGTTGCAAACAATTGGAACATCGCCCACCTCAAGTACTTTAACTTCTAAAGAAAATATGTTCTCCGAGCTGTACTCTTTTCTCCCTCACCTGAGTTTTGTCCCAATTGGGTTTTCTTAGGGAGGTTTTTAACGAGGCGACAAGGGGAACATATCTAAGTTTAAGGCTCGAGCAGGATATATTGCAAGTTGATAAGTTCATTACCCGACCCCTCAAATACTTCTCTAGACCGGACAATAAAGGAACCAGATAGACTAAGACTGGAATACCAGCCCAAAAAGCATGTAAACTACGATATATATATATATGAAAGCAAAGCATACAAACACATGTTTGAATCAAGTTTACTTTGTGCCACATTCGATCTTGTTCGAATCAACTAAGAGTCAACATTCGACCTCGCTCAAATCAACTTACATTCGACCTCATTTGAATTAACTAACATCCGACCTCATTCGAATTAATTAACATTCAACCTCGTTCGAATTAACTAATATTCGACCTCATTCAAATTAATTAACATTCGACCTTGTTCGAATTAATTAACATTCGACCTCGTTCGACTTAACCTAGTTCGAATTAACTAACATTCGACCTCGTTCGAATTAACTCAGATTCGACCTCGTTTGAATTTATTAACATTCGACCTCGTTCGAATTAACTAACATTCGACCTCATTCGAATTAATTATGATTCGACCTCATTCAAATTAATTAACATTCAACATCGTTCGAATTAATTAAGATTCGACCTCGTTCGGATTTGTTAACATTCGACCTTGTTCGAATTAACTAACATTTGACCTCGTTCGAATTAACACACATTCGATCTCGTTCAAATTAATTAACATTCGACCTCGTTCGAATTAATTAACATTCTACCTCGTTCAAATTAACTCGCATTCGATCTCGTTTGAATTAACTAACATTTGACCTCGTCCGAATTAACTCACATTCAAACCCGTACGAACTA
The DNA here is from genome assembly GCA_026770625.1 of Nicotiana glauca. Classification (NCBI taxonomy): domain Eukaryota; kingdom Viridiplantae; phylum Streptophyta; class Magnoliopsida; order Solanales; family Solanaceae; genus Nicotiana; species Nicotiana glauca. The sequence goes on from MU673408.1 coordinate 21,999, forward strand.
ATTGACATTTGACCTCATTCGAATTAACTAACATTTAACCTCGTTCGAACTAATTAACATTTGACCTCGTTCAAATTAATTAACATTCGTCCTCGTTCCAATTAACTCACATTCGATCTCGCTCGAACTAATTAAACATTCGAACTCGTTCAAATTAATTAATATTTGAACTCGTTCGAATTAGTTAACATTCGACCTTGTTCGATTTAATTATCATTCGATCTCGTTCGAATTAACTCACATTCGATCTCGATCGAATCGACTAAGAGTCAGTATTCGACCTCGCTTGAAATGACTCACATTAGACCTCGTTGAATTAATTAAACATTCGACCTCACTCGAATTCATATTCGATCAGACTCATATTCAATTCATGCTGACTTAAGTTCGATTTACAACCTTGTCCGAATTAAGTTTGACATGGGACTTCACCCAAGTTCAACCAAAGATATACTCGACCATGTTCGAAATAGGAGGTATCAACACAACTCTTCCTAAGAAAAACATTCGAAGAAAAGTAAAGGGGCCAAGAACATACATTAAAAAGTCATGATCATTCCATTCCCTAAAAAAAAAAACTTATAAAGGGCCAGAAAGATTCCCCCCCCCCCAAAAAAAACGAAGTACAAAAGGATCACACCACATCATCTTTGCCTTCACCATCGCCACCTTTACCGCCCGGTCCAACAGATCCATCTCCATCATCACCCCCGATGTAGCGTGGTCATAGCCACAGGCAAGCCTAGCGTCACGTGCCTTAACATGGGAAACTTTAAAGTCGACCTCAGGAACCTTCCCATCCATCATCAAATTCCTATATATGTCCAGCTGATCCTCGGCATGGATCCGTATCTTATACAAATTCCAAGGAAGGTCGGGGAAAGAAAAAGTATGGGGAGGAGGATGACCGAGCTAACAACCTCGCCTTCTCAGTCTAGAAAGCAGCAACTTGATCATTTAAGCTCGAGACATCTCTCTCAAGCCCACCAATTTTCTTGTCAATCCGTGCCACCATTAGCGCGGCTGTTTCTGTATCAATTTCACGTTCAGACATGAGGACGCGAATGGATTCGTCTAATGCGGCCACCTTTCCCAAAGCTGCTACCTGGGCCTCCTCGGTCCCCTTCAACTCAACCACTTTCTCGATCAACTCACTACTCAGGCCGATAACTCTGATCGAGCTTTGCTCAAGCTCGGCTCGCAGGGTCGCCACTTTTGCTTGAAGGTCGACACACTCGGCCACGACCTTCTTGATCACCTTGAGCTCTTCATCCTTGGCCCTAAGCGCTCCCTCAAGCTCACTACATTAGCCAATGGTCCTCACGAGCTTCTCATTCTTCTGGCCCAACTAATCTCCAATGAACTGGAGCTTACCACCTGCTCTGAACCGTGCACGCATCTCACGGTGCTTGTCACGATATCGAACGTACTTCGAGACCATTTTCTGGAAAACAACCTTCCACTTCTCTCCTTGGCATACGCTCTTGATATCCAAAATAAGAGTCTAAAAAAGATAAGAGAAATGAAGAGTTGAAAAGAGTTAGTAAGGATAGAAAGGGGAGAAGGGCATAAAGCGCGAAAAAGAACGAGGAAGAAAAGTCACCCTCAGAGCCATCCCAGATATGCCTAGTGTTGGAAACTGAGTGTCCACCAGACTGTATAGAGAGCCGGGTTCTCTATGAGTTTTCACTGAAAATACTAAGGAACCAAACTGTATAGCGATCTGGTCCTATATTAGTTTGGTACAGTGCTAATTGCGGAACCAATATGTAGATGAGACACATCATAAGTTCCCACTGTATAGAGAATCATATTCTCTAGCAGTTCTTACTGTAAGCAACAGACTGTGAAACCAATTAGTATAGGGAATCAGGTTCTCTAATTGTTACGACAGTCGCTCGGCAGTAAGTAAAGAACACAAAGGATTTTTACATGGAAAAATCCCAACTCAAGGGGGCAAAAACCACGACCTACACTTGTAGGCTTTCAACTTCACTAACTTGTAAAAACCTAGTACAAGCCACTTTGCAATAGCCTTATTACAAAGACTTCAACTAACTTGTGGTACTCTTACCACAAGCCACTTTGTGACTCCCTAGTTACAAAGGATTTTACTAACTTGTGATGCTCTCACCACAAGCCACTTTGTCACTCTACAGTTACAAAGGCTTTTGACACTCTAACTTGTAATAACCCTATTACAAGCCGCTTTGTAATAACTCTATTACAAAGGCTTTACAACTCGACTAACTTTAGCCAAAATAAAACTTGGAAGGTTTGTGATTTGACAGCTTCTAAGAAAGCAAGATAGGAGTTACAATTGAAGAACAAATAACAAAGACTCAACAAACCTAAAGACTTAAGACATCTTCAATCTTGGATCCGGTCCTTGAGTTTGAAGCAGCTTTGTTCTTGAGAGAGGTTCTTGAGAACTTAAGAGAATTTTTGTGTTCTGTATTTGCAAGTGTTGAAGAGGAATGTCTTGTGCATTGCAACAGGTTTATACTACAAAAAACATCACCTTAGTGATGTCAAATCTTGGTTAGTACATGCCTCTTCTCAATGAGAAGTGATTGTTGCACTGTTGCATGTACAGTTGCAAGCAGTCACTTTCTGCAGTTGCTTTCTAGTTGTACAGTTGACTTATACTTCTGTCTGGGGAACGCCTAGGTATCAGGTCCCTAATCTGGTTCTTATGAATCTAAAGGCACACTGCCATCTTGAGTCGATTAACTTGAATGATTGTACCAGGCACGCTTCAGGTCCTTTATCTGGTTCTCTCATGAAGTAAGTTGTTTTACCTTCCTTGATTGTATTTATACATGTGTGACATCACTTACAACGATGTAAGCAAGGTAGGTAAAGAGCCTTCTATAGAAATTTGACTGCTGCACTGTTCTTGTGTAGTAGCGTATGCAGGCAGCAACTTTCATGCTGGAGAGTTGACTTCATACAGTCTCCTTAAGAACTGGTAAGAACCTGTTTCCTCAGTTGTTCCTTCCACTCTGAAGAGTTGAGTTGTATTCCATGCTGGATCCCAACCTGGAACTTGTTATCTCGAGGTCTGGTGAATGTGTAACAGGTTCCTTATCTGGTTCTGGATGGTAAGTTTGTCAGATCATCAAACCATAAAGTAAAGTACCTATGCCCAAGGTACTTGTAACCTATCAATTTTTTCCTTTTTGATGACGACAAAATTTGAATTGATATTCCCTCTGCGAACCAAATCTCCACATTGTTCCTCCTACGAATTAGCCATATTCCCCATGAGAACCGAACCTAAGGAATTGATCACAGCTGGTTCCTCAAGAATGTTTAGCAAATCATCAAAACTCAAAGTACCATAACTTATCAATTTTCCCCTTTTTGATGAATGACTAACCCAGAATTATTCCCCCATGAGAATCAGATTTCTTATGTGCATTAATCACATCTAGTCTGTGCCCTGTTCATTGAGAACGTTTGTCATCATCAAAACATGACATAGTATAATCAATTTTTCCCTTTTTGATGATGACAAACCCAAAATTATTATTCCTCGTGAGAACCAGATTCCTCACATGTTTCCCTGTGGATCAGACCTATAATCAACATATTAGCAACAACGTTCCCCCTGCAAAGCAGAGCCATCTTTCATGCACAACACAACATAACATATCAATTCAGTTCTGTTCCTTCCCCATGTTGACACCTATATAACTTCCCCCTTTTGGCATCATTGCAGTGAACAACAGAAGAAGCATTACCAAAAAGAAGTTCAGCAATATTAACTCAGGACACTTGGGCAACACATCATAAACAATAACAAGAACAACAAGTGAATATCAGTGCACAAAATAGAGTGATTGTCCATAGCGTTAACCTAACAGTTAAACGCTTCTACCATGTGTTTGAACGGTTGCATGTTTCATCCCGGCCTTAATCACTCTTGATTTTTTTTTCATTTTGGTTTTGCCGCTCTTTTATTTTGGCACTTTCTTTTTCTCTTTTTGTTTGTCACTTTTATTTCTGGTTACTCTCTTTTTTTTCCTTCTTTTTTTTTTACTCTTTTCTTTCTTTTTACTCAATTTTTTCAGTTTATTTTATCACTCAACTAATTTTATGGCTATGATCGAATTTGATGGGGATTTCTTACGTATCATGACCCCCATGAATAAGATCTTGCATAGTTCGGGAAGATTAGGAACGCAGTAAATAAATTAACTCTTTTTTTTTTTTTTACTTTTTATAAAAACTAATGAAAGCTTTATGGCTAAAGAAAAATATTCTTGATTTTTGATTCTTTTTTTTCTTTTCTTTTTCTTTTGGAATTTTTGAAAGAAATAAAAGAAGAAAGGAATTTTTTTTTTCGATTTTTGATTTTAATTTTTCTTTTATTTTTGAAAGAAAGACTTCTAACAATTCCTTTTCTTTTGATTGGAACTTTGGGGATTTCAAAAGTAAAAGGAAAATATTTTTTTTTTGAATTTTTATTTATTTTCTCTTTTTATATAGAAGAAAGAAAATATTTTAGGATTTTGGGGGTAACCTCTTAATTTTTGAAAGAGGACTTTTTTTAAGAAAAATATTTTGAATTTATGAGCTTTTATTTATATACAAAAGTACTTCTAAAGAAAAGCAAAAATACATTTTGGACTTCAATTTTTTCAAAATTTTATGGACCTTTACAAAAGAAAGACATCGAAAGAGTATTTTTGGATTTTTGTTTCTGATTTTTTTTGAAAAATACTTCGAAATGAAGGAAACCCATATTTTGAATTTTGATTTTTATTTATTTTTCTTTTTTCGCATGAACGACATTAGAAAGAAAGAAACTATTTTTGTTTTAAAAACTACTTTTTTTTGAATTTTCTAAGGAAAGATTTTTTAAGAGAGATCTAAAGGAAAATATTTTTGGATTTTTTAAAAATTGGGGTCGGAACCGATGAGGTTTGCCTATGTATCTCACATTCGGTGAAAATCAGACTCGCGTAGTTCGGTCAGATTTGACGAAACAGGGGAAACCATGACACTTGAAAATTTTGGCTCATTTTGAAATGGCTTTTTTTTTTTTGGTCAGAATTTCGATAGAGTTTCAGAATTTTCTAAATACCCACCTCTCATTTTTTTTTCATTTTCTTTCCCTATTCTAGAAGCCAATCAACATGCAAGCCTGAACAGATAGATACGCAGTAGCACGTAAGATACATCAGGATGGTCTTTTAATTTGGGTACACCTGTCCTAGACGGATCCAACCCCTCTGTTGAGTCCCCAAAGTCAAATGCACATGATGCAAACAAGCGTTCCTTCTAGGGATCTGGCATGAGGCTTTGTTATACTAGGTTTAAAACCTGGGTTTATTGTTCTAGATCTAGCTTACCCGAGCGGACAACTCGAGCCGGGGGGAGGGGGGAGGGGGGAGGTGTAGACATGTAATTTTTGACCCTCCCCAAGATTTTTTATATTTTAGCACGTAAATATTCAAGTTAGGCCTAATATAGCTATTTCAACTCATTTTGACTTTTTACTTTATTTTATTACAAGAAAAATGAAAATTATAAAAATATCTTAGTTTATGTATTTTTCATAAATTTGAAAAAAATACAAAAAATAGTACCTTATTTTATTTTTATATAATTTTGAAAACACAAAAATAGTTTAATGTTTAGTTTAGTTAAATAAGATTAGTTTGACATGGTGTAGTATTTCTATCTTATTTAAAAAAAAAGTCATTGTGTAGTCTAGGGACCCTTCTAGATTTTTTTTAGGAAAAAAAAATAAATAAAAAGACCCTAAGGACTTAACACAAAAAGACCTAGGGACTAATTGACAAAATACATACTAATACACCTAAACCTAGATTCTACCTATAAAATAATGCTTAAAAAATCTGAAAAAGAGGCACAAGAAAAAGACGCTGGGAAATCTGGAAAAAAGTTGCGCAGCTTCTCAAAAACTACAGACCCTCCATTTGGTTTTCTTCTTCAGAAAATCAAAATCAAAGAACCTGACCCCCATCGTTCCTATCTTCTTCTTGAGGAAATAGAACCAAATACAGACCTTAGGCACTCTAAAAGCAGTGCCGTTAGTCCCCATCTTCCACCGGGCATTGACACCAAACTACCATAACCACCAGCAACCCCAACTCCAAAACCTTCATCACTCTCACAAACACACAAACACGCACACACACACGAAACAGAGGCTGGAAACGGAAAAGCAGGGCTCGGACGGTCATCAGTGAAAAAAAAAAGATAAAGTCAAAAATAGGTCTCGATGTTTTTCCCTTTTGATTTCGTTTTCAATCCCGTTTGAAGTCAGTGTTCGACTGGTTTGAGGTTCAATTTGGATCTTCGGGCAGATTCGAGGTCGCCAGAAGTGTCGAGGTTCTACCCAGGCTGATCATTGCTTCAAATTTTGATCGAAGTTGTGGTTTCCTTTTGTTTTGTGTAACTGCCGGAATCTCGTTATTAATCGAAAACTGCTTTTCTCAGGTTCATGCATCTATTACTCTATCTGCGTAAATTTATTTACAGTGAACAGACTTTGAGTGAGCCACTGTATAATTGATCAAATTCTTAATTTCTAGTGATTTTGAGTGTTAACTCTTTGTTTGTGGATATTGAAGACAATGTATAATTGATTGAGTGTTTTTTGGGTTGCCGTGATATTTTCTAATTCCTTGACTTTTGGTTGTTGGGTTAATAAGAGTTCTGTGGTCACGATTATATGTTGAAGTCGTTTGCTCTAATACGCGTGTTATTGCATCGTAAGACAAGTGAAAATGATAACTGTACATAACCGAGTCAATAGATTACTACATGCCTCTGTTCTTTATAAAAGTGGTGCGAATGAAGTAAACTTTCTTTACAATTTGTTTCATTTAGTTTGTTTAGCTAGCAAATTGTTAGTTCATATGATCATGTCATTTATCTTAAATTATTTTTAGGAGATTAATTAATTCAAAAGTATCGTAGTCTGCTTTAGTTAAGTAAAAATCCTTTTAAAATAATTCGAGGTGTGCCGTGCCAAACAAGATAACAATTGCATGACCCTCGTGTTAAGTTAGTTATAAAATTGTTTAATTTTCGTAGCAAGCCTTTAGGGCCATTTAAAACACAATTGTAATTGCGTATACGTTCGCGTAACATGATCACAATTCTAAAATCAATTTTGAGTATGCATTCTCGCAATTTGGATAAAACTTTTCTTAATAATAAAATGGATTACGGGCTATTAATTAATTCTAGTCTACATAGCTTGAGGGGTGCCATTCACCATTTTTATCATATGGCCCTTATATTAATTTCTTACGGATTAGATACAAATATTTCGTAGAATATCCGTTAGGGCCGTCTTAAAATACAATCATGTTTGTGTATACGTTCGCGTAACATAATTACGATTCTAAAAATAAAACCAGAGTATGCGTTCGCGCAACTTTGGCCTAAATTTTCTTAATGATATAAAGTGTTATTAATTGTGGACACGTTCGCGTAATATTATTTTTGACACACCAAACAAGCGGGTATATGTACGCGTAACCCGTTTCAAGATAATTTTCTTAATTAAAAGCGGTGAAAGAAGCAAATGCACATAGGTTCTAAAATCTGTAATTAAATAATTTTATGAGCCAAGTATGATCAAAGCGACCGTGTTAGAACCACGGAACTCGGGAGTGCCTAACACCTTCTCCCGGGTTACCAGAATTCCTTACCCGAATTTCTGTGTTCGCGGACTGTATAACAGAGTCATTCTTTTCCTCGATTCGGGATTCACACCGGTGACTTGGGACACCATAAATATCCCAAGTGGCGACTTTGAATCTTTTAATAATATAATCCCGTTTCGATTGTCATTTCAAGTGTGAAATAACTCCCTTTATTATACCCTCTTCCGGAGGTGTAGTAAGAAAAAAGGAGGTGTGACAGGGGGACAACGTACCGGGAATACAAAAGCTTCACTGACTTTGCAACTTGTCCGAACCTCATTCTAAAATGGGATAAGACTCTAGACTTAAGAGAAGTCACACGAAGTGCACCCTTCTCCATGATTTAGAAGACTCAGAGAGAAGAGGGGTTTCGTAGCAGTTTATATACAGTTCACAAAATATCAAAGCGGTAAGAGCGGCATTTAGCACATTAGGCTCAAACATGTAGGAAAATCAGATAATAAATAAAGCCAATTACAACATCTATTCTAAGCTCGAATTCTTGAACCCTGAACCGAAGTTCTGGGTCTGTTTCCCCAGCAGAGTCGCCAGAGCTGTCACACCTCCGTTTTTACACACCACCCCGAAGGATAGTGTATAAGGGAGTTTTTCCAATTTAAGTGATATTATTCGAAATGAGATTATTTATTTATCAGAGTCGCCATTTGGGATAGTTTATTTGGTGTACCAAGTCACTGGTTTATTTTAAATCCCAAATCGAGAAAAATTCGACTTTCCTTGTGAAGTATGCGAACCAGAAATTCTGTTAATCCGGGGGAAGGTGTTAGGCACCCCCGGATTTCGTGGTTCTAGCACGGTCGCTTAAACTATTATATTGACCCATTATCTAATTTTAATACATGTTTTAACCTATGTGCATTTTTAACTTTATAACCGTTTTTATTCATTTTAAGAAAATTTAACGTCGTCTAAAACATGTTTTTGGACTGCGCCACATGAAATGCACCCGAAATTCTAAACACAATTTATTCAACATTATTGATATTTGGATTTGGGTCACATAAAATGTACACCCGAGTTTAGGAAGGTAATGTTATTAAAATAACGCGCCTAAAGCAACTACGCATTTTTAACTTTGCGAGGGCCATGGAACATTCGCTAAATGGTGCGCCTCGAGTTCTAATAATCTTAAAAGAAATAATTAAGCGAGGGCCACACATTTGAGATTCTATTTGGCGCGGCGCACCTCAATCCCATTTTTAAGAGTATTCAAACTAAAATTCGAAGGGGCTATAACTATTTGTGTTATCTACTACAGCTCACCTCCACTAATTACTTAAAGAAAATTAGAGGATTCTAATTGCTTGGCTATTGCTCGAGATGGGCTTAATAGTCAGAGGCACGCATCAAACAAGCCCAAATGATGGCAAGTATACCATTATGATTTTAAGCAGACTGTTTCAAGTTCACGCCCAATATGAGCCCAATTCATGATGCAAATGCACAAAAGGGCTCATGGTTGAGTCTTATGAAAAATCCAATAGCCTAATATGACTATCAGATGGTTGAGTTACAGGCCTCGTGACAAATTCTGTACAGGCCCAAGAGAAAGGCCCAATCTGGGTGAAATATGCATCAGGAAATGCACCAGGTCTGCACTTCGAGTCCAGGTACTAGCAATAAGCAATTCAGATTTGAAATATAGAGTGACAAGAAATTTCAAACATCACAGATCCAGGAATTCGCTATTGAATAACCCTAAAATCCGAACTAACAATTATTAGACATCGAAACATTGATTTGTAATTAAATAGATAATTGTTCCAAACCGTTTTTAGTTCCAACACATTCATATGCCCATGAAATACTATGAATTAACCATTACTAAAACTTGTAAGGCTAAAAATAAACATGCTCATTTATGAATTTCCATATTCAAACTAATTGATTAAACATTTCAAACTTCTACACCATTTCTAAACTAAAATCACTCACATGCTATTTGATACTACCTCAGTAATATCCTGATTACCCTTAGCATTTTTAAATCCAATTCAAGAATGAGATTAATACCCAAAATAATGATTACTCATCTTAGCCAAGGATTAAACAACCTCACTACATTTTCAACCTATTCGAAGCCCTTATTGCAACAATCCAACAGTCTAAAATTTAATTACAATATGAAAACTTAGCTAATCAACAGAAACCAACTAAACTGCATTGAATCAAATGAACGAACACATAAACATCATGAAAGATCAACACTGCCTTTATTCCATCCTCAAATTAAAGTCTACATCATGAAGGATTCAGAATTGGTACCTGGTGATTAAAAGGAAAAGAAGTGAGGCAACAAACAGCTACTGCAGTAGTGTAATAGGGTCCAACAACAACAAAAACCCAATTTCCAAACGAAAGAGGTATGAAGCAAACAAAACAACTCTCAATCGAACAACAACCTAGGAAGCTTCAGAACTAGACTTTAAAACCAGATTCAATCCATTTTTAAAAACCTGAATGAACCAGAAAATGTTTCAGGATTAGAAAATTTTCAATAAATCACCAAAGAAAAACCAATGGAACAGTGCTTTACTAGAAGTTTTCAGTCGCCTTCCTATTTATTTTGGATTTTTTAGCCCTTAAAATCTGAATTCAGCTCTCATTAGCAATGCCTTTATAAGCAAGCTATTAGAGCAGTAGAAATAGTTTAGTTTTTGCCCTTTGGACCTTTTTCATATTTGTTTTTGCCTAGATGGCCTTAGTTAAAAATCTGAAAATCAATTTAAACCCCCCACCCAGCTTCCTAGAAGCTTCTCAATTAGTTACCAAAAGATCCCCTACCTAATTACCTAGATTACCCCCCCACACCCCTATTATTACCTACTGACAGACCCAATACAACCATGGGTCAAGGTGACCCTAGTGAATTCAAACACCAAATGGGCCTGGCTTATACAACCCAATACAATCAAGCCCGAGCCAAAACAAATGGGCTTGACCTTCAAGCTAGGCTGTGGCTAGCATCCCTAATCAACTTACAAAATGCGATAAACAAACCAATGACTTCTAATCCCCCCTTTTTAATGAAAAATAAATCTCACACTATTTTGTAAATAGAGATTAAACACCAAGAAAACAAATCGACACAACATGAATACAAATGGGAAGGAAAATCAAAATAGAATCAAAGTACGAAGAACCTAGTAATTCTCAGAGAAAAAGACAACAAGAAGGAGAACAAAAATGGAAACACTCAGATAAGCGATGAGAGAAAAGAAAAACGAAATGAGAATACCTCACACTTGAAACCCCGCTGAATTACGACTGACTTGGATTTGAACCAAAAACGAGTGTTAGTCAGGTTGTTCTCATGAGAACAACCGCCTAACACTCATTTTGGGTTAAAAACACACTTGACGCTTGAAGAATTGACCTCTGCATGATGGAACAGAGGTGAGGGGAAGTCGGGGCTCTGCCTTTGCGATATGAGATTAAAAACCAACAGAGAATTTTGGGAAAACCAAAGATGGTTTGGTATTTGAGGGGCTATAGAGGGTGTGTGGTGAAATTTTGGTGCAGGTTTGAAGCTACTTCGCCAGTGGGAATGGCGGATTAGGTTTTCCAAAGGAGGAGGAGATGAAGAAGATGAAAGAGATGGGAGACGGAACTAGTTTGGTCTCTGAAGGGACTTTGGACATTTTTAAGCTAAGTGGGGGAAGTGTTAGAGCCGTTTGATTATCTAAATTGAAGGGCTCAGATCTATTTTGGACTTGGAGCTCAAAAACAACGCCGTTTGGGTCTTAATGGGAAATGGACCGGGTTGTTACTGACCGGAGTGGGTTTCAGATCTACACGAATTTGGGCCAAAAAATTTAATCTAAACGTGGCCCAACTGACCTCCCTCTCAATTTTTTCTTTCATTTCTCAACAATTTTTCCAAAATTCTCTTTCTTCTTCTTCTTCTTTTTCCAAACTTAAATTACAACCTCAATTAAATCCTAGACCCTAGTTATCCTAAAAATACTAGTTAAACCTAAATAGCAATTATCACAATTAATTAAGTTTTAAATTAAAAGGGAAAGACTACTAAAATCAAAGTTAAAATTAAAAAAAGGTATAAATTAAACTATTTTTGTGATTTTCCTTTTTTTAATTACTAATTAATTCCTAAAAATGCAAGTTAAGTCCTAAATGCACATGCAACATATTTTTTTGTATTTTTATTAATTAAATAAAATAAACGTGCACGGACAAATACAAACAATTAACAGAAAATACCACAAAAATTCACAAAATTGCAAACAACGGGAAAAATTGTTTTATCTTGAATTTGTGGGAGTAATTCATGTAGGGCAAAAATCACGTGCTCACACCAGTTACTTTTAGTTATTATATTAGCAATTCAATTTTAGATTTCAGTATATTTCCTTGCATACGCATATTTTTTTGTAGTGACTTCCCTTTTCTAGGGGTGCTACATTTCTTGTGTACAGGTTCAGACAGATAGACGGGTAGACCTCCTCATTAGGTGTTGCACGAGTTTAGCTTGATCGGTAAGCTCTGTGCCCTTCTGAGTTGCCAGATCTAGAGCTTTACGTACATCTTTTTATATATGTTATGAGTAGGTCGGGGCCCTGTTCCGATCACAATATATCCATTAGTAGAGGTTTGTAGACATATCCTGTCAGTTAATACAGTATGTTGGGCTTGTATGCCTTTTATGTACATTTTGTTGATTTGCCAGCTGTAGTAGTTATAACGGCCTTGCGGCCCAACTTTATATTGATATTTATTCAGTATTCACAATTGTCTTACAATGTGGCCAATGGCCAAATTATGACATTATATATTCAGAATCCCTTAGTAGCAAGTTGGTATGCAAGGATAGGTGAGGCACCGGATGCCGGTCTCCCCCCGAAGTTTGGGGCGTGAGAAAAGTGGTATCAGAGCAGTTATGTCCTAGGGAGTCTACAAGCCGTGTCTTGTACAGTCTTGTTTATGGGTGTGTCGTGCACCACAGTTATAAGCAGGATGCTACATGGCATTTAGGACTTTCACTCTTTCTTCTTACTCTAGATCGTGTGGTAAAGCTCAGTTGTAAGAATTCAATTTCCTAAACTCTATCTTAGTCTTAATACGATGATGTATACATCCAGAAAGATGATTGGTAAAATATTACATGTGGCTATGGAAGACTTGAGTTAGAGGAACTCGATTCTGCATAATGCTTATGATGAGTAAATGTGAGGGCTTTAGCAGATCATGTGTGTACTAAAAAGTGTAAGCTTCTTGATGAGAAGCCCTAAGGCATGATTATCTATCTACCCATGTAGTAAAAAGCAATGAGAGAATCAAAAGGTACAAGTTTCAACAAGTACAAGAAGCAAGGTGAAGGTACGAGTTACCCAGTTAGTAAGGATGGACATTATCTATAATTCGGGAAGAGAAATATAAGCATTTTTAGTTACCTTCAATAGTAACAGATGTATGTACAATCGTCCATACCCATCTCAATCATGCCTTATGTGAGAAAACGGATATGGTTTAAGAGAAGGACAAGATATTAGGATCCAGCTGGGGTTAGAGTAACCCAAAATGATGGATAGATTATTTAAGTTAGTTGACATTTTCGAAGGATATTACAAAGTTGCTAATAGACCTCCTTGTGAAACACCCAGATGGTGCACTCTAGAACATTACAATTAGATGTGAATACTAGCATGATCAAGAAAATTCAAAAGATAGGCACTGAAAGCCTGGAAGGGATAAATACTACCTTAGTGTGGCTCCCGTCCCCAGTAAAGCAAAAACGTTGAGCAAACCGAAGAGCCAATGAATGAAGCTAGGGGGGGCTAAAAGCAAAAGAATGTCTTGTTGAAGTTTTCAAAAGAAAGGGATATACAAAAATATTAGCAGGGATAGGGAAATAAGAAGAGAGATAAGGAAGCATTATGAGTAAGATGTGATACATGGATGACAACGGAAGATCTTCATTTCGAGAAATAAGGAAGCATTATGAGTAAGATGTGATACATGGATTGGTGACCAAGATAAGCTAAACATGAATTAGGGATGGGATGATTTGATAATAGTCGGCATCATGAGAGTTTCGGATTTTGCTCCGATAATAATAGAATGGACAACACTAGAAGATTCATGACAAATTCAGAGAATGGTCATTCAGGCAGACGCTTACCTAAAGCAAGCAATGTGAGCAAAGCTAAGCTTAAGGAATTGTGAGTGCCAATTATACTAGGTGTCACCATCGTGAGTAAAAAATTTTGTTATCCTTGGTACAGAAGTATTACCGCCAGGTGAGTAAAGATCATCGATGATATGAAAAGACGCCAAAGATAAAGAGGTAAAACATCTACAGGTAGATCGTCGTAGTGCTAAATCTTAGTACTCCCCTAAAGGGAGGAATATGGAGTGATGTGGCATTAAGAATTTCTAGTAATTATAGAATGGTAAAGGAAGAATACAATAAGAAAAAAAAATGAAAAAGGGATGCGATTGCACTTATTCAAAGCCTACAAATATGCTACGATTCTAGAATATTATGCAAACACGACGTAAGAAAAGCAAGTAAAGGTCCCTACCCGAGATGTTATTGATAGATAAGGAGCCAGTGCAAGACATAAGTTAAGACAAAGGAAATAACCCAAGAAAGATTACGTGAAATATTGATATGATACTGGGCCAACGATTAGTTAGTAATTGATTCGGGAAGAGCCTAGTTATGGCTGAACAAGAGGTTAAAGACAAGTCAGCAGATCATGCAAGATAAAAATAGTAAAACCCAATATAGTGAATTCAGCCTCGCAGTAAGGTCATTGTAATACTTGAGAAATATTCAGATAGGTGTCGAGGTAGTTAAAGGTACCGTATGAGTTGTATTGGGGAAAATCAATATTACACTTGTAATTAATTATGTGGCTGACGTAGCAAGACACGTGAATCAGTAGAGAAGCAAAAGTTGGAGAAGAATACTTAAAGAGACGTGAGTCTTAATAGGTACGAGCAAGGCGTTTAAGAGACAAGAATAAACGATTGCTCGAGTCTCTTTATAATTCAAAGAGATATCAATAACATGAATCAAGACAACAAAAAGTACTGATTCGTTAGCTTTCAATTAATGAGAATGAAGATTAGAAACATTATAAAATCTTCATGAAACAGTTACGATTGCCAAAGATAACATTTCATTAATATCATTAATTTCTCATTATGACTCGATTATGAGGAGGAAGAGACGTTGTACTTAGAAATAGCTATAAAAGAGGGAAAAATGACATTTTTATGAAGACGTTCTGATTATTATTGGAATATACTTATTTACATAAACTGATTGCTTCACCATTTTTTCCCCTTATTTTATTGCTAAGATATTTTTTTATTTGATTATCAGTAGCTCGAGTACTTCTAAGATAAGCTTTGACCGAAATTCCTATTTTCTATTTAAACAAATTGGTTCCGTTATTGGAAATCTGATAATATTTTACTTTCTAAATCAATCCTTCTATCAAAACAAAAAAAGTCATGTCGAACGTCAACGACAACAACCAACAAAATCTACAACACCAAGAAAATCAGCAACATCAGTTGAATCAGCAAAATCAACAAGGTGATGGAACTTCAACCCCCTCATTTCAAAACTCTCCTTGACAATCTCAGGAGGGGACTCCTGACAGATCTGAATCAAATATGAATGAGCAATATGAGAACGATCAAGATTATGATGAACCATTGAAGCAATTAATCGCCCAACAGGTCAACAATGCTTTTCAGGCTTTTGTTAGTAGGTTGCCGACTATACCACCAACTCCACCTCCAAACAACAATGCAACCATAGAAAATCCTCGCTCGGGACTCGTTAACTCAGGCAGCGGAGGAACTCCCAGCGAATCTCGTGACGGAGGGTTAGGTAACCCAATTAATTTTGATTTACAAAGTTTAGTACTAACTTTGCATAAACAATTCAAGGAGCAGAGCAATTACATAGAGCAGATACCTGGTGTACCGCCAGTAATAAGGGGAATAGATATGAAGAAATACTCTCAACAACTTTGGAAGCCAAGTGCTGTTCCTTTGCCTATTCCAAAAAAATTCAAGATGCTCGATATCCCGAAGTACGATGGAACAACTAATCCTTAGGACCACGTAACTGCATTTACAACTGGAATAAAGGGAAATGACTTGATCAAGCAAGAAATTGAATCTTTATTGGTCAAAAAATTCAGAGAAATACTCACAAAGGGGGCGCTGACATGGTATTCTCTTTTACTTGAAAATTCTATTGATTCTTTTGCTGAGCTTGCAGATTCATTTATAAAAGCGCATTCGGGAGCTCAAAAAATTGAAACAAGAATGGAGGACATCTTCAAAATAAAACAAGCAGATATGGAGCTACTCAGGGAATTCGTAGACAGATTCTAGCGTGAAAGGATGATGTTACCTTATGTACCCGATAACTGGGCGACTATGGATTTTGCTAGTAATCTGAGTGAAAAAAGGTTGAAAGCCACAAGGAGACTCAAAGAAAGCTTACGAGAATTTCCTGCAACAACTTGGAATGATGTTTACAATAGATACAACACAAGGCTGCGGATAGAAGAATATACTATTACTTAGTCTCAGAAAGATGAAAGAGTAACCTCAAGGCGGGCAGAAACTGAAAAAAAGTCCGGTAAAAATAGGTACGAACCATATATGGGACTAGCAGGAAGGGATTCACGTTCAAAATAGGAAAATCCAAGGTATGACCCTAGATCAAGGGACAGAGAATCAAGTTCGTCGTCAAGGTATGGAAAGAATCGAAACACGCAAGACACCCGGGATGACGACAAAGGTTCAAAAGCAAAAATTGGTGGTTATAGTTTTAATGTTAGCACATCTGAATTGGTGGTTATTTTAAAAAGCGTGGGAGATAAGGTACGGTGGCCAAAAGAAAGGAGATCGAACCCAAACAGGAGAAATCCCAATTTTTGGTGCGAGTTTCACAACGATCACGGTCACAAAATAGTAGATTGCAGATTGCTACAAGATAAAGTAGCACATCTATTAAAACAAGGTTACTTAACCGAATTATTTAGTGAAAAAGGAAAGCAAGCATATATGAAGAATAGGCAAGAACCGCCGAAACCTCAATCATAAAAAAGAACATTTCATGTCATAAGTAAAGGGGAGGAGATCAATGGCGTAACATATACAACAACAAAGAAGGTGTCAAAAATCACAATCACCCACGGGAAGTGAGTTCGTCAGGTTTTGGAAGACGATAGTATAACATTTGATGATGTTGATACAGATGGCATGCTGACCCTACACAACTATGCACTGGTAATATCTTTACTTGTACATGATACTAATGTAAAACGAGTTTTGATTAATCCAGGTAGTTCCGTAAATATCATTCCGTTGAGAGTGGTAAACGAGATGCAAGCCAATGATAAATTGGTACCTAAAGCTCGGACCTTGTCTGGTTTTGACAACTTGAGAGTTGTGACAAAAGGGGAGATAATACTCACCACATTCGTAGAAGGAGTTGTCAAAGATACCAAATTTCAAGTAGTAGAAATGGATATGGCATACAATATGATTCTCGGCAGACTGTGGATTCAAGAAATGGATGCTATTCCATCTACCCTACACCAAGTAATCAAGTTTTCTTCATAATAAGGAATACGACAAATCTGTGGTGATAAATAGGCTTCTCGAAGCATCAATTCAGTGGCAGAATCGAGTGCGAAAAGCGATAAAAAATAGCAATTAGAGAATTCAGTTGAGGATTTAGCAACACAAGCCTCAACTGTAGACGGACAGATAGATGTGGACTCAAGACTCGATATTATTCAAGAACCAGAAGAAAATGTAAACATCAAAACAACAATCGAGGAACTGGAAGCTGTAGTATTGTTTATACATTCGGCGGGTAGAAAAGTCTACATTGGAGCCAACCTCAGTCCGGAGATGAAAAGTAAGTTAATTAAATTTTTAAAAGCTAACGCAAATTGCTTTGCTTGGTCGCATTCAGATATTACAAGTATACCATAGGAAATAATGACCCATAAGATGAATGAAGATCCAACATATCCACCTGTCAAACAAAATAAAAGAAAGCAGGGATCCTTTAAGAATCAGGTGATTCGGGATGAAGTACAAAAGCTCTTATAAATTGGATCTATCCATGAGGTAAAGTATCCCGATTGGCTAGCTAATACTGTAGTAGTGCCCAAAAAGAATGGTAAGTGGTGAGTTTGTGTGGACTATACTGATTTAAATAAAGCTTGCCCTAAAGATTCTTTTCCATTACCACACATAGATCAACTAATTGACGCCACTGTAGGAAATGAGCTATTAAGCTTTTTAGATGCCTATTAAGGATATAACCAGATAAAGATGGATCCTCTGGATGAGGAAAAAACTTTTTTTATTACAGACAGGGGGACATACTGTTATAAAGTTATGCCATTTGGTCTAAAGAATGTTGGGGCCACGTATCAGAGGCTAGTGACCAAAATGTTTCAAGGACGTCTAGGAAAAACCATGAAGGTTTGTATAGATGATATTCGAGTCAAATCACAACAAGAAATGGATCATATTCAACACATGTCAGATACATTTCAGATTCTTCGCAAATTTAATATGAAATTAAATCCTGAGAAATGTGCATTTGGCGTGTCATCAGGTAAGTTCTCGGGATTCCTTGTTTCTAACCATGGCATTGAGGTAAACCCCACACAGATTAAGGCTATTGAAGAAATACCAGATATACTTACGAGCAAAAAAGAAGTGCAGAGGTTGACGGGTAGAATAGAAGCATTGGGAAGACTTACCTCCAAATCATCGAAAAAATGCTTTAGATTCTTTTCAGCCTTGAAGAAGCAAAGTCAATTTGAATGGTCTGAAGAATGTAAGCAAGTACTCAAAAATTTAAAAGCATACTTGTCAAACCCGCCAATTCTAGCCAAACCAAAGTACGGGGAAGAACTACTCATTTACCTCAATATGTGGATCAGTAGTGAAACGAAAGCTGGAGAAGAATACTTAAAGAGACGTGAGTTTTAATAGGTACGAGCAAGGCATTTAAGAGACAATAATAAATGATTGCTCGTGTCTCTTTATGATTCTGTGACGACCCAAAGGGTCATCACCTATTTCCTCATTCGTTCTGTGCTTTTGAGGCCTTGAAAACCTTATTTTTACTTGTCTTGATTTGCGTGCACAGTTCGGGCGCATAGCCGGAAAGCTTTTATGTTGAAATATGTGAATTTTGTGTAACATTTGAAGAATTTTGATATTAATATGATCAAAGTTGTCTTTGGTCAACATTTTAGGTAAACGGACCCGGACCCGAGATTGGACGATCCCGGAAGGTCCGTAGAAAAATATGGTACTCGGGCATGTGCCCGGAGTCGAATTCCGAGGTCTAGAGCCCGAGGAAAGAATTTTTCTGTTAAATTATTTTTCTAAAATTATTAACAAAAATGGAAATCAAAATTTATTAAAAGACTATGATATCGGGCTCGTATTTTGGTTCCGACGCCCGGTACAAGTCTTAAATATGTGTTAAGCGCTTTCTGTGAAGTTTGGTCGAAATCGGACGTCGTTTGACGTGTTTTGAACTATAAGTTCCAAGTTAGAAAGTTTATAAAGTTTAGAAGACAATCATGAGTTTTGGAGGCTTGATTCTATGTATATGATGTTATTTTGGCGATTTGATCGCGCGAGTAAGTCCGTAGGATGTTTTTGAGGTTGTACATGTTTGGTTTAGAGCCCCGAGGGCTCGGGTGTGTTTTGGATAAGTGTCGAATTGTTTTTCTTAAACTTTGGGCTGCAGATTTGCAACAGGTGCTTCAGACCTGCAGGCTTCGCATTTGCGAAGCCTGGCTCGCAAATGCGAAGTCGCAAATGCGAAGTTAGTTAGGTCCGCCTGGGATCGCCAAAGCGAAGGATTTTCCGCAAATGCGGACATCGCAAATGCGAACAAAATTCCGCAAATGCGAAGACTGGGCATCTGGGCAGGGTTCGCAAATACGAACTCTTTTCTCACATTTTCCAAGTCTAGTGGGTTCACAATTGCGAACCCAGTTTCGCAATTCCCATATCTGCAACCTGCAATTTTCATACTTAGACGATTTTAAGCCTCATTTTTCATATCTCTCAAACCCAAACACCCATTGGCGATTTTTCAAGAACCCTTCCTTCTCCAATCCATTTGTAAGTTGATTTTCACTTAATTTCTTCAGTCTTTAACATCATTTATCATGTTTTCATCTTAAAATCAAGGTTTTTCATGGGTGAAAATATGGATTTTGGGTAGAACCTAGGTTTTCTTAAAACTGAGGATTTGGACCTCAATTTGAGGTCCGATTTTAAAATAAATCATAGATATGAACTCGTGGGGGAATGGGTAACCGGGTTTTGGTTCAAATCTCGGGTTTTGACCACATGGGCCCGGGGGCATTTTGGAAATTTTTGAGTAAACTTTGGGAAATTCATTTTCATGCATTCAAGTTGATTCAATTAGCATTTGTTGATACATTCAAGTAATTTGTGACTAGATTCGAGCGGTTTTGTGGTGAATTCGAGGGGTAAAGCTATACTAGAGGCTTGAATGAATTTTTGGAGCATTTGAGGTAAGTGTTTGATCTAACTTTGGTTTGAGGGAATAGGATTAGAGTATTATTAATTGTTATTTGCTAAATGATCAAGTATGGTGTATAGGCATGGTGACGAGTATCTATACACCGATGTCTAGCATGACCGTGGGTCTTTGTTGGTACTTGTTTTGGTATACTTTGGGACTCTTCCAAGCTAATTAATGATTTTCTACATAATGTGAAAAGTTTGAGGAATAATAATGAATTGTGAATTCTTTGGAGCGTTGGCTCAAACGATAAAAATACTATCGAGTAAGAAATGAAAGAATTGGAAAGAGATGTGATTATCTCCCTTGCTGGGATTTAGTTGTTTAATTGTATTTTTCCCTTGCCGGGACATTTCTTGTTATTGTTTATTTCCCTCGCCCGATTGGTTGTGATTGCAGTTTGGGTGAGGAAGAGTGATGATGCATGAAGGGACATTCCGTGCCATTGTTGATTATTTATGCACGAAGGAATATTCCGTGCCATTGTTGATTATTTTATGCACGAAGGAATATTCCGTGCCATTGTTGATTATTTTATGCACGAAGGAAAATTCCGTGCCATGTTTTGATTATTTATGCACGAAGGGACATTCCGTGCCATGTTTTGATTATTTATGCATGAAGGAACATTCCGTGCCATGTTTGATTATTTATGCACGAAGGAACATTCCGTGCCATGTTTTGATTATTTATGCAAGAAAGAACATTCCGTGCCATGTTTGATTATTTATGCACGAAGGAACATTCCGTGCCATGTTTGATTATTTATGCACGAAGGAACATTCCGTGCCATGTTTGATTATTTATGCACGAAGGGACATTCCGTGCCATGTTTTGATTATTTATGTACGAAGGAACATTCTGTGCCATGTTTTGATGTCTTGATTATATTAGCACGAAAGGTCATTCCGTGCCATGAAATGAGAAATATGTGAGGAAAAGCACGAAGGGTGATGCCGTGCATTTTATTTGATTGCTTTGGGTGAGGATGAGAGTAAAAGCATGAAGGTTGATGTCGTGCAACTGTTGATTTCCCTGTCTTTTTGTTAATTATTGTTGTGCCCTGTTTCTTACTTAAGTTGATGACTTTTATATCCGGATTGTACTCCCCCATAGCATGCTTCCCTCCCCTTTTTACTGCTTAGTTTCGGCATTCTTTCATGTTATTGCATATGTATATATACTGAAATGCACAGGTTGATTTGGTAGTCCTGTCTAACCTCGTCACTACTTCACTGGGGTTAGGCCAGGCACTTACCAACACATGGGGTCGGTTGTGCTGATGCTACACTTCTGTGCTTTTTGCACAGATCGTGGTACCGGAGCAACTTTTGGATCACAGTAGTAGCACTGAGCGGGAGCTAATTTAAGTCCAGAGAGTTACGAGGTAGCCTAGCTGGCGTTCGCAGGCCGAAATCCCTTTCTATATTTTCTGTTTATTTTCATTGTACCAAGACAGACATTATGTATTTTCTATTCGGACTTGTTTGTAGCACTCTTTAGAGGTTTGTGAGATATCGACTCCAGTCTTGGGTAGTGAAATATTAAACTTCCGAATTTTGGGTTTCCAATTATTTATGTTATAAAAGACTTCCGCTTTTATTTGAGGACTCGTTATTTTATTATTATTGTGTTGTTACCCGTAAATGTTTAAATGCTAGGCTTGCCTAGCTCCAACAGTAGGCGCCATCACGACTCCCGATGGTGGGAAATCTGGGTCGTGACAGATTCAAAGAGATATCAATAGGATGAATCAAGACAACAAAAAGTACAGATTCGTTTGCCTTCAATTAATGAGAATGAATTATTAGAAACGTTATAAAATCTTCATGAAACAGTTACAATTGCCAAAAATAACGTTTCATTAATATCATTAATTTCTCATTATGACTCGATTATGAGGAGGAATAAACTTTGTACTTAGAAATAGCTATAAAAGAGGGAGAAATGACATTTGTATGAAGACGTTCTGATTATTATTGGAATATACTTATTTACTTTGCTCTAAACTGATTGCTTTACCATTTTGTTTCTTATTTTATTGCTAAGATATTCTTTTGTTTGATTTTTAGTAGCCCGAGTACTTCTAAGATAAATTTTAACCGAAATTCCTATTTTATGGTTAAACATAAGTATTATGGGAATAAAAGAGAGTTCCATTGGGAAGACAGTCAAAATATTAGTTTAGAAGGAACCCTACAAGCACAAGTGCGTGGGGGTAAGTAACTACAGATAATTATAGGCGAAGAAGAACATCAAAATTTTTATTGGGTATACGATGTGATGAGCTCGTAGCTTTACAAGAGTCAGAGGGTCTTCCCTAAGTAAAACAACAAAAGACTAGCTGAGGAAATAACGAAAAGGGATTCAACCTAAGCGCAGTGACCTAAAGAGGAAATGGTCTTGTAACAACAATCTCACAACATCATTGTATGCACCTAATAAGAAAGTGGCACCTATCGTGGCCAATATGTGTGGGAACTAATATAAAACGAGTATTCGTGCAACAAGTGGTAGAACGATCAGGAAAAGCAATTGCTTGCATTTAAAGAAAGTTGAGAAAGAATGAAAGGAATTATTCGATCAATGATCCAAAAATAATTACATTATGAATACACCTAAGATTTCGGGGTATCATGCAACATATATGTTGACAATCACACACCCATAGAATACTCTGTTATAAGTTAAAAGAAATAATTGAGTCCATGTTATAGACAAATGATTGAATTGTTAGATGATGGTATCATGGATATTCCATAGCATCCACGAAAGGCTAAAGCAATAACTAACACCATGACCTGCAGATCGGAAGAAAGCTTAAGCCTACATAAAGGTTGATTAGAGGGAAGAGGAAACTAAAGAGTTACACCAACTAAGTAAATCAGGAGTCTAATTGTTGGACCCAAAAAATGATAGACCTCATGATTGAGAACATTGCAGGATCACTCTTAACTATTAGAGGTACACGACAGATAATGCAGTGGCCATATACTATAAGGGCGTCAGAAGAATACCAGCCTTTTAAGAAGTCAGTATGAAGCTCCCACCGGATTGTGTATGCACCAGAGGTGCAAGTATTATGATAGAGCGTCAAGTTATGGATGTGAGTTATACCTATGTGGAAAGGAAGTCATAAAAGAGGTAGAAGATGTGAGGCGAGATTTTAAGGTAAGTAAGGTAAAGGTGAACACCATATAGATACTCAAATGCAGAAGGTTGTGAATAGTCCATTTTTCGAATGGAAGTCTAGAAGCCCTGGGATTCCGTATCCGGGAATGATAGCGGCATCATCACTGGCATATCTTCCAGCCTATGGTTTCTAGGTATCGAAAGGTGTAGTTAAAAGAATAAAGAAGAGTTTGAGACAATATGATGTCTCGTTTAATTTTCCAGAATAACATAAGGAAATCTATGGTATAAGAAAGTTGAAGGAAGATTGCAAGTAGTATAAATAGATATGTGTAGGTCGCAAGCTAAAGTATGGTATATCGACAAGGTTTTAGGGTCGCAAGCTAAAGTATGGTATATCGACAAGGTTTTAGGAAGATAGGAGTAAGGATAAGAAAATATGAGTGAGAAGGTGACGAGAATGGATAAGTTCTCGGGATTAAGCTCATTAAAATAAAAGAGCTGATGGTTTCTCTAAGTTATAGAAAGCTCAGTATAGCCTGAACATACTCAAAGGAGTCTAAGACTAGTAGCATTTAGAAGAAATAGAATGATTCACTGGTAGTAGAATAAGGGTGTAAATATGATAAATAAAGGATGACGTTTGGGCCTTCGATTGAGTAATGAGTTCATGAATTGTACAGGATTAAAATACCCACGAAAGGTGAATCACATTTGAATGACTATGATATGAGATAGGGTTATGGAAGTACAGTATCGCCCCCAGGAGGGTCAGGAAAAATCACTTCAAATATTCTTCGATGCAACATGAGCCCTGGTGATTAGGTAAGAAGTTCAAAGTTATCAGTGGTGAATTATAGATCAATATTAAGATTAATCAATATTGGATGAACAAAATTCACAAAGTATGATATGAGATTAGGCTTTCGTTATTAAGATGAACAGTAATGAGGGAGAATTAAAGGACTTAGCTTTATGTCATATAGGATAAGCAGCGAGAGAAACCTGGAGTTTGGTAGCAGACCTCGGTAATGATAAATCGAAGTAAGAATTATGGTATAGCATGGCTTACTTAGATATAGTAAAGATAATGAGGCCCATAGGAACAACTTGACATAATTTTGTATATGTTAACAAAGTGAAACCTAGAGATTGGCTAAAAGTTGGAGGAAAGAGAAGAGAATAGTCGCATAGGCTCACATACAAAGTTAGAGTCGTACAGGCTGCATTATAGAAGGTAGCCACAGTTACAAGATTAGAAGGATTCTGACTATAAGTCGTGGTGTGAGAAAGAAGCTTAAAGGGGGAGGGGAATGCCCCGACCCTTATAATTATTCACAAAACAGTTGCCTAGATAGAAAGGAAAGTACTAAAGTATTCAGAGCACATAAGTTATGAAAATGATAAGTACATCGGTCAACATTCGAGGATGAATATTCCAAAGGGGAGAATGATGTTACATCCCATATTTTCGTATGATAAAATTTTGTCGTACGTTAATCGACGTAACTTCGGGAATGAGATTATTGTGAGATTATAAGTATTGTACTATTTCAAACAAGTGATAAGTAAATTCGTGAAGGTGGGAAAGTGAGCAAATCAAAGAAAATGAATTTCGTCGAAATTTGATATTTTGGGGTAAAATACGGTCTAAGCTATATGATATTTTAAACGTCAATACCACACAAGAGGGAGGCGGGTTTGTGTGGTACCCATTTTCACTTAACTTAACTACAGAAGGACCTGGTTCTTCTATGTGTTCCAACTATTACTATTTGCGGAATAATGAATAAAGAAAATAAAGAACATAGAGATTTTTACGAGAAAAACACCCGGCTCAAAAGGTGAAAAAATCACAATCTACTTCTCAGTAGGATTTTCCCAAACTTACACTAAAATTACTGAGCCAAAACATCATTTAAAAAACTCTTTGTAAACCTAAGGATTAACTCTAATCCCATTGTGGCACACAGCCTCAACTGTTGCGACAACTTCAAGTTAACACTAACTTAAAACTCTAAGTACATAATATAATTGCTTATATGAAAGCTGAAAGGTACAATATAAAATCACCTACTACAATTGAACTAGAAAAAGATAGACACTTGGAACTGGTTCTTCTATCTTGTTCAAGTAGCTTCAGGATTGCACGCTTGAATCACACATAAATGCTTGTAAAATCGCCTTGCTCTTTTGATCTTAATTTAAGTTTAACTTCTGCTTATGTGCATTACCTGTAAAAGAGAACAACACTGATATTTAATGAGTTAGTAATCAGAGTTTTACTGGAATTCAATTACTACTCTTCTATCGTAGAAGAGTTCATAGTGATCTCAAACTCTAACACTATCTTCTTCCTAAATTGTTTTCTCTTCATGTAAGGAGTCTTTCTCTCCTTATCCAATATGCAACATTTTCGATCAGATCAGGAGATATTGCTTATTGATTAGTTAGATTTATCTCCTTCACGTGTATCTCACATGTATAGGTTGATCATGACTGTGCTTCATAAGATGGACCTGGTCCATGACTGAGTTCTTTTATCAATCTTCAAAACTTCACCTGTTCTTGGGATAATAAATTCCTCCTTTTTGATGATGACAAACTCTGTGTTTTTTACTTACTTGGATCCTGTAAGAACTCAGCTTATCCATCAATACAAAGTTTAGACAATTCACCTATCATTAAGGATCAGGTTAATTAGGTTATAAATATCATTTATTCAGAATATGTTAAACGGAATATCTCTTCCCCCTTTTGGCATCATCGAAAAGTTGCATACAAAGTGTAAGTCCCAGATTTTAATAAGTATTCATGGCCACTGGGGCAACTGCAAGTGCAATCATAAATTAATCATCAGTAATTCAGCAAACATATTTAAACTATCAAGGAAAGATTAACATTGATCAAGAGCAAAAGACAGTAGATATCATTGGTAGAGGATATGTTGCTACCACAATCCACAACCAGAAAACAAAAATATTCAACCCATGAGCAAAAAGAAAGAAAAATCCCTAATCCGGGTCACTGAAGGTACTAAACAGGTTTAGGAGTTAAAAGCTAGAATTCTTAAGGCTTGGGGGAGCTAGTGGGTTAGTTTTGGGCTTGGAGAAGATTCAAAATATTATGAAGAATCCCATCATTCTTCTCATTTTCCTTAGTAAGCTCAGTTCTGAGGGCATCCCTCTCAGATTCCACCTCTGCCACACGAGCCTTGAGCCTAGCTATCTCAACATCCTTGGCTTTACATTCCTGAACAAGAGCCCTGACTTTACTGTTGATAGGAGTCTTCTTGGATGAACCAGATTCATTTGGGATGGCACTGAGTAAGTAGTCACAAGCAACCAGAGTGTTAATTCCAAAGTGAATCCTTGCTTGAGGCTATTTCCCATTTCTTCAGTGGCACATTGCACCAATCTAGAATCGTAGTCAGAATAAAGCCATAGGGGTAGCATGAGCCTTAGAACCATTGATAACCCTGTCTAGTAGCTTGATGATGAATGCATGCCAGTTAATTTGCCTTCAACTTTCAAGGCACTCCATAAGAACCAAGTCCATATAATTTGCAATATGCCTTCTCTCCTGCCTAGGAAGTAAGCACTTGTTGACAAACTCCAAAATGACTTTGTGCTGTGGCTTCTTTTCACTTTTGTGCACAAAATTGGCCTTATTCACTTATTCAACATCACATAATCTCCTAGTGATTTCAAGGGCAGAAGGAAGGGAATCCAAACTTGGCCATCTCTATCTGGTGTAATCATCATATCGCTCAGCAGGAATGTCTAGAATATCTCCCATCTTCTTTGCATCAAATGTCACTTGAACTCCTTTGACTTTGCTTGTTACTCTGCCCTCTTTGACTTCAACACTTGCCATGAATTCAATAATTTCATTTCTGGCCAATCTCCCATCCATCTGAAACCAAACGAACCGTTCCTGGTTCCACCAAATCTTTCAGCAATCTACCCTTTAAAATTTTCATTTTTCCAAACTTGGCAAGCTTGTCTTGTTCACCATCCGACTCGTTTTCTTCTTCACCACTCAATTCCTCATCTTCAGAAATTTGAACTTGTTTTCTTTTCACTGTAGATCTTGTCCTCTTGGCTAATGAAGGTTCAACAGCCTCAGATGCAGAGGAAGACTTCTTAGAAGAAGTCTTGGTCATTTTGGGCTTGGGGGTCTGAACCTACACTGGTGTAATTTCCTCCTGATGGACCAGTTCCATCTCCTCAAATTCAACAATTTCTGAGGACTCTGCAACCTTCCCTTTTCGTTTATTCATTCTTTTCTTCTTACTTATAGCTAAGCCCTTTTATAGATCAACCTCACTCTGTTTCATCCTACTTCTTGTGGAAAAAGGGTTTCAGTAGGTGTTGGGGAGGAAGCCTTTCTTTTCTTGGAAGGTTTAGGGGCACTAGGGTTTTTTGATGTGGATGTTCTCTTTTTCTTTGGATCGTAACTGGCACCTACCTTTTTCAAAAGGTCTACTAGGGTCTCTTCAACTGATGAACCAGGTTCATCTCCCTGTGAACTTAGATTAACTAACCCTTCAGCAGCTTCACCAGAACCACTTCCCCCTAAGTTCTTGCCACTTTCTTCAACATTTTCTTATACCACCCCATAAATAGCAGGTACAGACAAATCAGCAGTGGGTGAATGATCAACCACTGCTTCCCCTTTTCCCCTCTCTTCACCAAAGTCACCCTCTCTCTTTTTCTTTTTCAGATTTCTTTTTACCTCCACTCCTTCTTACCTCAGGTAACTCCACATCTTTGATAGGCACAACCAGAATAAACCTAGTTTCTAAATTCTCAGTCAAAGAAGAACTTACCTTAGAATGGGATTCTTGAGCCTTCTCAAAATCAGATGACCCAGGTCCTTCCCCCTCACTAGCAGACTTGTATGACTCAGAATCAGAGTTAGACTTAGAGTCTTAGACCTGGCTTGGATTTGCTTTCTCATTCAATTTATTTGAAATATCCCCAGAAGCTACTATTTTTTTAGCACGCATTTTTACCTTTCTCAGCCTGGGTTTGGGAGTTGTGCTAGGTGGAGTAGGGGTAGTTGAATCAGAAGGAGTAAGTTGTGGAGGAGTTCCAGGGTTGTCTTGTGGGTTTGTTATTATCACTGATTTCTTGAGAGAATTGGTGAGTTCGAACTTTGGAGAGGAAAGCAATTGGAAGTGAAGATGGGTTTTTGACGGTTTCGTATTATGAAGATGGAAGGAGGTAATGATGCGTATTTAAAGAGAAATACACATTTAATGTATAACGACACCTTTAGAAGTGGTCAAATAGAGGTCTAATCAACCTGAAATTTCAGGTTTGAATGAATGCTTAAGCTTCCCTCGATTTTAGGCAAATTTTGTGGTTTAGAGTTCTAATGCGGACGGAGCTAGTTCAAAACTAACAGATAGAATTTTCTAATGAGTTTGAACAATTGTAGGACTTCTGCTCATGATTTAAATATTTATATTTCTAATTTTGCAGAGTATAGAAAACATACCTTAGCAGTCAGATGAACCAACTCTGATGAACTAGGTTCTTCATTTAGAATTATCTTGACCATGCCTCAATTTACCATAATAGAGAAAATTTTATAAGAGATCAGTGAGTCATATTAACACATGTCACATGAGTATATTAATTAAAGTATGAAGCTGAGTAAAAATTAATCTAGATATTTACACAAGTTCAGATTTCCTAGCCAATAAAAAAAAATTCCCAATTTTTTTTTCATTATGCATTCTGAGCTGGTCCTATTAGGTGATTTTAATCATCCATAATTCCAACCTGTTCCTTTCAAAGTTTTCTCTACTCAGTGCTTTAGTAAAGATGTCAGTAATTTATTTATCAATAGCACAAAAGTCTATAGTAATCAATCCTTTCTCATAGTTATCTCTTAAGAAGTAGTGTCTAACATCTCTGTTCTTAGTCCTCTTATGATGAACAAGGTTCTTTGTCATACTAATAGCACTAGTATTATCACACAAAATAGGGATGCAACCAACTTCAATTTCAAAGTTCAATAATTGATGTTTTATCCACAGCAATTGAGCACAACATGAAGCAACAACAACATACTCCACTTCAGCAGTGGATAAGGACACTGAATTTTGCTTTTTGGTAGCCCATGACACAAGACAGGAACCAAGGAAGTGTGCAATGCCTGAGATGTTCTTCTTATCCACCAGGAAACCTGCATAATCAACGCTAGCATATCCCACTAGGTTAAAACTACTACCTTTTGGATACAAAAGGCAAAGGTTAGTGGTGCCTTTCAAGTATCTCAATATTCTCTTGACAACAGTCAAGTGGGACTTCTTTGGATTTGCCTAAAATCGAGCACAAAGACCTATACTGAAAAAGTCAGGTCTGCTAGCAGTAAGATACAAAAGAGAACCAATCATTCCCCTATACAACTTCTGATCAACAGATGAACCAGGTTCATCTATATCCAATTTCGTGGATGTTGCAATAGGAGTCTCAATTTCTTTGGATGTTCCTTCCTGGTTTTATTACTGAGGAATTGGTTCATGGATAGGTTCCCTCAAGGTTTGAGGATTAGTTACTCTCTAGTCAGTTCCCCCTGTCATGTTTCCCTGGGTGGAAGGACATATTCCATCACCTGTTCCTTCCTGTGATGTATCTTCAGGCTGGATTGTAGTTTCACCATTTGAATTTCTTATCAGCCCATCTCTTCATTATCTTTTTCCTGCCTCTTAGAAAGAATGTTAGTTTTCAAAAAAATAAAATAAAATAACATATACATTTTTTTTACACACATAGTTCTTTTGTTGTAGATCTTATAAGCTTTACTATGTGAAGAATATCCCAAGGATACTCCCTCATCACTTTTGGGATCAACTAGGGAGTCCTTTCCATTATTATGCACAAAGCACTTGCATCCAAATGACCTAAGATGAGATATATTTGGTTTTCTCCCTTTAAGAAACTCATAGGGAGTCTTCTCTACAAGAGTTCTAGTCATGCATCTATTAATGATTTAATATGCAGTATTTACAGCCTCTGCCCAGAAGCTATGGGGCAGTTTACTAGAAAGAAGCATAGTCCTAGCCATATCTTTAAGAGTCCTATTCTTTCTTTCAACTACTCCATTTTTTTGAGGAGTCCTAGGGATAGAGAAATTATGATCTATACCATGCTCATCAATAAATTCAGCAAACTTAGCATTTTCGAATTCAGTTCCATGATCAGACCTGATTGATGCAAGTTGATTACCTAATTGTTTTTGAGTTTTTTCTAACAAACAAATTAAACATGTAAAATGCTTCATCCTGAGATGTTAAGAATAGTACCCAGGTAAATCTAGAATAATCATCAACAAGTACTATCGCATATTTCTTACCACCTATGCTCAGTGTTCTCATTGGACCACAAAGATCCATATGAACTAGTTCCATCGTCCTGGTTGTGCTTACCATTTACTTGCTTTTAAAGGATGATTTTACCTGCTTCCCCCTTGCACATGCCTCACAAACTTTTTCTTCCTTGAACTTGATGGTAGGTACCCCTATTACCAAGTCCTTGGAGACTAATTTGTTGAGTTGATTCAAACTTGCATGACCAAGTCTCTTGTGCCACATGATGGAATCATTGTCCAACACACTCAAGAAAGTGAGTTCATTTTATGAAAGAGTGGACAAATCTACAATGTAAATATTGTTAACTCTTTTTCCCTGCAAAACAATCTTGTCAGTGGTAAGATTAATTACAAAGCATTTGGTAGAGGTAAATGCTAGAAGAATACCTATGTCACAAAGTTGTGACACACTGATTATGCTATATTTCAAGCCATCTATCAAGTAGACATTCTCAATGGAGTGTGAATCTGTCTTACCTACCTTTCCAACCTCAATAATCTCACCTTTCTTCCCATTTCCAAAGGAGACATTACCTCCTTTTAAGTCCTCAAGTGAAAGGAACTGGTTCTTGCTTCCAGTCATATGTTTTGAGTAGCCACTATCCATGTACCATATTTGGCTACTTCCCTTCACTTGGACCTGCAAAAAGAAATCAGAGGTTAGTCTTAGGAACCCAAACTAGTTTGGGTCTTTCTATAGGCAAAAGGGTAAATCAAATTCCTTTTAGCCCACCCAGGCAGCCTATTTTTCTCTTGAATAAAGGTTTTGTTCTTTTGACTGGCCTTTTCTTTTGCATTACATTCATTTTTGTAATGACCAGTCATGCCACAGTGTGTGCAGATTTTGTTTTCAGGAAGAGTAAGGTACCTATTTTTGGGGTCCCACTTAAGTGCTTGGGCCCCATATCCAAGTCCTCTCTTGTTGCTACTGTGATATTCTTGTAGCCAAGATAGTGCATTAGAAGCCTTATTCCATTTGCAAGTTCTGTCTAGTTCATGCTTTACCTTCCCTAGGTCTTCTTCTAAGGTGAGATATGTGTGATTTCTTCTTACCTGTTCCTAATTTCAGTTTTAGATTTTCAGACCTAAGTTCTAGGACATTGGTGTCATATTCAAGAACCAGGTTCTTCAACTTAGCATTTTTACTGTCACTCTCATTAGCCCTAAATTCTAGATTTTTGCACTTGGCTTTCAAGATTACACGCTCCCTAGACAGCTCTTCCTTTTCATTGTTAATTATCTCAAACTCAACATTTTCATATTTTGAATCCTCATCTGATATTTATCCCAAGTAGCAACCATAGCCTTTGTTGATCCTTTGTTCCTTTTGGGTTGAACATGTTCCTTCATTCAGCCCTTTCTTTCTTCCATTCAATTTCCCACTGAGGACAATTCTTGATCATGTGATCAGTAGTGTCATATTTGTAGCAACCCTCGTTAGTCTGTTTCTCAGGAGCCCTTGGTTTGTTGAAGGTTGTACCTCTTGAAGAACCTTTTCCTGTCATTAGGTACTTTTTAAAATCCCTTGTGATCATGGCCATTTCATCATCCTCCAAATCTGCACCTTCAGCTATTCTGAAAGCCAGACTCCTTTCCTTCTTGGATGCATCCATTTTCATGGTTTGCCTTCTTAGTTCATGCGCAACGAGATTTCAATCAATTCATCCAAATTGAGAGTATCAATGCTCTTTGATTCCTGAATAGCAGTGATTTTGCTTTCCCAAGTCACTGGTAAGATCCTTGTCAAGATTTTCTCAACCTTGTCTTCTTCAAGGATAATTCTCCCAAGAGATTTAAGTTCATTCGTTAGTGTTGTGAGCCTTGTGTACATCTCCTGGATAGTTTCTCCTTCCTTCATAGTGAAATTTTCATATTGAGAATATAGCAGTGTTCCTCTTGATCTCTTTACTTGAAGAGTTCCTTCATGAGCCACTTATAAAGTGTTCCATATCTCCTTAGCAGTGGGACAACTTTGGATCCTGCTGTACTCATCTGGACACAGTCCACACACAAGCCATTTCTTGTCCTTAGCATTCTTTTCCCATTTCTTCAAGTCTTCAGCAGTGCAGTAAGCTCTTGTCTTTGGCATATCCACTCCTTAAACATTCTTCTTTATAGTCGCCAGGGACCATCAGTGACTATGTCCCAGAGTTCATAGTCTTCTCCTATGATGTGATCTCTCATCCTGTTCTTCCACCAACAATAGTGCTGACCATTAAAGAGTGGAGACCTAGCAGTGGATTGCCCTTCCCAGTTTCCAGGTGGTGCACTCATCTTGATCTTTTCGTAAGGTGTTAACCTTTTCAAGGATAACCTGCTCTGATACCAATTGATGTTTTAGACGTCAATACCATCGGGGGGGGGGGGGGAATTTTTGTTGAAACCCAATTTT
>MU673408.1:55228-66238 GCA_026770625.1 Nicotiana glauca
AGTTCTTCTTTATGTTCCAACTACTACTGTTTGCGGAATAATAAATAAAGAAAATAAAGAACACATAGATTTTTATGTGAAAAACACCGAGCTCAAAAGGTGAAAAAACCACGACCTACTACTCAGTAGAATTTTTCCAAACTTTCACTAAAATCACTAAGCCAAAACAGCATTTACAAAACTCTTTGTAAACCTAAGTGTGAGCACGTGATTTTTGCCTTAAGTGAATTAATCCCAAAAAATTCAAACAAAATAATTTCTTTCATTATTTTCGCAAATTTTGCGTGTTTTGTTTTATTTTCTGATTAATTATTTGTATTTTATTTGCGCATTTTATTTCTTATGAAAATATACAAAAATACACTTGGCATTTGTTTACGATTTAATTTCACATTTTAGGGTTAAGTAGTAGTTAGAATTGCTTAAAAATAAAGAAAATAACAAAAATGGTCTTTTGCATTGTTAGTTTCAATTTGTCTTAATTTGTGCTTAATTAGAAATTTGGATATTTGGGAATTGAATAATATTTTTAGAAGTCAATTTGGTTTTATTTTTAATTCTATAAAAATCAGGAAAATATAAAAAATGAATAAAATAAATACAAAATAAAAAAAAGAAGAATAAAGAAAAGAAAACAAAGAAAACACTTACAAAGAATTAAAATGGTTAAATTTGGGCCATTCAATCCAAATGACTCTAAAACTGGACCAATCCACACCCCCTGTTTGGCCCAAACGCCCACACCCGGTCCAATAGCACCCTTAGCCAAAACGACCCGGTTCAACAATCAATTGATCCAAGCTGTCGAGGTTGATCAGATCAACGGCCAGGAACTGGAGAGTAATTGATATTTAATGGTCGGATTACCCCTACCCCTGTCTCATCTCTCTCATAACCATCAGAGACTGTAACCTAATACCGTCGGCCGAAAATCGTCGCCACCGGCGGCAAGTCGCCAAATGACCTAAAATTTACACCATGGATTCCCCATGACCCCCTCTTTCCAAACCCCATGCTTCCATGGCTCGAATCACACCCATTCTTCTCGAAAGTTTGTTGCCGCCGCCTCCGCCGCCCATGGTTGTGCCGTCCCAAATCATCACCAAATTTATACCATGGGTTCACCTCCCCCCTACATCACGAATCCACACCCCTATTACTTCAAATGTCCCTCAAACTGCTCGAATCTTGAATCAAAGATTCCGGCAAAACCCTAAGTCACCCAATCGACCTCAAATTCATACCATACAACCCCCTCACTTTCCTCATGGTGAATCCGTCATTAGAAGCACTCGAATATCGCCGGAGTTGGTTGATTTTTGAGGTGATAAGCGGGCAGAACCCTAGAGTCACAATCAGTGAGTTTGTTCCAATTTTGTGTCTGTTTTCTTCTTTTCTCGTGTTGTTTTGAAGTAATTCCATGATTGTTCTTGCTCCATGAGTAGTTGATAACATGAAATTGTTTTTCAAAATTGTCATTATTTTAGGAGTAGGATTTTATTCAAATGCTCTAAGTTTAGTTTAAGTTCTTTATTGATAGTTCGTCAGTAGGGTTTCAGTTTATTCATGTTAATTGATGCAGTGTTATTTTAATTTGTTATCCTCAAACTCTAGGATTTCAATTTGAGTTTGTTCTGATTATTGAATTTGCTTCGATCTGATTTGGTTTGAGTGTGAGTTTGACGATTTGAAGCAATTTTTTCCTTTTAAGTTTTGTGTTTGAGATTAATCTGATTTTGGCTTAAATCTAGTTTAGTGTTTAGTGTTGATTGGAAGCTATTTGATTAATTAGTTCAATTATTAAATCTTCTTAATTAATAGTGTTTGGTTATAACTAAAATTAGAGTAGTTAGTTTAATTATAGTCAGATTCTAACTAGGTAAAAGGGACTAGTGGTTAGTAAACATAGGTTTGGTAATTTTGGATTTAATCAAGGGTAATTTAGGGCTTCAGCTTAAGGGAATATTTTAATAACTGAACCTGAAACCTCCAGAAGCTTCGAGTAAGGGGTTTAAAAGTAAATATTGGGTCTAACTTGACCAACAAGTTAATAATTAAGGGACTAAAAGCTAAAACTAAAAAGTTTGAAGGCTGCCCCTCACTTTTGCCTATAAAAGGCAGTTTCTTCTGGGAAACAAGTTTTGAGCCTCAAAATTCCCCCCCCCCCCCAAAAAAAATAGTCTATAGTTCTAGAAGCTTAAATTTGAATTCCAGATTCAAAAGCTGGAGCTGAAATTCTGAAATCTCTTCTTCATCTTAAGAAATCTCCAAAAAAAACCAAAAAAAGCAATAGAAAATCCAAAATATTACTGTTACATTAGTGTTCCTTAAGTCATTTTCAGATTTCATCATTTATTCAAGTCTCTAGCTTATTTAGGATGAAAACTACTTGAATCTCCTTATTTTTGTTCGATATATAAGGTTTGAAGGAAGTTCGAGTCATCTAGGCATTGGATCTGGGTAATTCGAGTCGACTGTGGGTCATTAGTCGAGTGTATTGCTTTCCTGAGTTCATTTCTCGGCATTTTGATGTTGTTTTGGGGTTGATATATCAGTCTCGTTTGGTTTAAAACCTTTATGGGATCACTGAGTCATTTCTGGACTGAAATCGACCGTGTTTATTGATGTTTGAAACTCCAAATCACTGTTGCCTGCTTTGTTGTTGCTAACTTCTCCTTCTTCTTGTTACATTCTGATTTTCAGGTACACATCTTGTAATTCCAGGCTTTTGAAATGAAATAAAATGCTGATCTGGCCCCTCTTGTGGGATTCCTTTATTTGTTTTGTTACTTGTAATTCACTAGAACCTTATTATAGCATATATTCAACTAAGGACTGTATAACTTGATTGAATATCCAGACTGCATAATTCTGATTATGTCAATTCACGTGTTAGCATCCAATGTTAATTTCTGTACTTAAGACAGGGCTGTGTAGGCTGATATGATTGGATTGCTGTGTTTGTTTAGTTCGTATCAGTAAGATTGCATAGAAGTATGATATGGTAATTGTTCCACTAGAAATCGATGAGTCAGTACATTGTAGTTATTTGCATTGGGTGGTTACAAGTGCAGTACTAACCATAACTCAAGGTTCGAATTAAGATTAGGGTGTTATTTGGTTGAAGAATCCGTACTTTAGGTTTATAAACCTGTTGTTAGCATAGTGCATTTGAATCTAGTTTGGCTAAT
Organism: Nicotiana glauca; assembly: GCA_026770625.1. Lineage (NCBI taxonomy): Eukaryota > Viridiplantae > Streptophyta > Magnoliopsida > Solanales > Solanaceae > Nicotiana > Nicotiana glauca. Next base: position 58,420 of record MU673408.1, read on the forward strand.
GGTTCTAGAAGAATTATAGTAGTTGATAAAAAAAACATAAAAAAGCCAAGTATCAAAAATGAGTAAAACTCGTAGTTCATATTGGAATCACACTCACAGTAGTTGAGGTTTGCCTCACGTTTTCATTTTAAATCAAAGTAATAACTCACTGTGAACACTTCAGTATGTAGGAATTTATTAATGCAATAAAAGAGTTAATTTAATAGTTATTTGCCCAAATGGAGTTGCATTTTCCCTCTCTTTTCTACTGAATACGTTTGGGCCTTAATCACACATGGGTTGGCCCAATTCCAGTTTTTCCAGCTCATTAATGAGGTTTGCTTTGAGGCCCAGAGCTGGCAACCGCTCAATAAAATAACAGATTGTGTTTATCTTATTTGTTGGGCGAAGTTCAAAAATCCAAGTTGAAGACCCAAAAATGCTAGAAGTCAAAAACCCCTTAAAAATTATATTAGGAATATGGGAATTACTTTGCAATATGAATTTAGGCTTTCGAGTTAGATAGCGGGTTCAAATTAAGAGGGCCCGCCCTTTTGTTTGAATTCAGACCTGAACTCTAGGCCCGAATTTATAAATGTAAATTAATTAGGCCCTTTTAGAGACAAAAAATAAATAAAAATTTCAGTTTGCTTTAGGTTGGCCTTTAAATAATAAAATGAGATGAGCCTCGCCACACAAAATGCATAATTTGCGGGGCCCTCATTAAATGCTTCGTTAAAAATATTTAGAATTCGGGACGTGCCGTTTAGCCAATTTTCGCGGCCTTCCGTGAATATAAAAATACGTTAGTCGCTTTCGGCGTGATTTTTATAATTTTACTTTACTAAATATGGGCGTGCATTTCATGCAACCCAAATCCAAATCCCAAAACGTTGAATACGAATGTGTCGAGGATCCGGGTGCATTTCATGTGACGTGATCCAAAAACATATTTTTAAACAACGTTCACTTTCTTAAAAATTGACTAAAAGCGGTAAATAATTTTAAAATTGCACTATAGGTTTTAACATGTATTAAAATCTGATTTTAGCCAAATATAGCAGTTGAGCGACCGTGCTAGAACCACGGAACTCGGGAGTGCCTAACCTTTTCTCCCGGGCTAACAGAATTCCTTACCCAGATTTTTGGTTCGCAGACTGTAATACAGAGTCAAACCCTTTCCTCGATTCAGGATTCAAACTGGTGACTTGGGACACCATAAATCTCCCAAGTGGCGACTCTGAATATTTTAATAAAATGAATCCCGTTTCGATTTCCCTTTAATTGGAAAAACTCCCTTTTATTATACCCTTCACGAGGTGTAGTAGGAAAAAGGAGGTGTGACAGCTCTGGCGACTCTGCTGGGGATGAGAACCCAGAACTATTTGTTTAGGGTTCTAGAATTCGAGCTCAGTTAAATTGTTATATTTGGCTTTATATGATTTTCCTACATATTTCATGCTATATGTGCTAAATATTTTACTGCTTTGATATTTGTTGAATTGTATATAAACTGTCGCGAATCCCTTCCTCTCTCTGAGTCTTCTACATCATGGAGAAGGGTGCACTTCGTGTAGCTTCTCTTCTGTTTAGAGTCTTTTCCTATTTAGAACGAGGTTTGGATAAGTTGCAAAGCCGGCGGAGCTTCTGTATCCCCGGTACGCTGCCTCCCCCTCGGCTCGAGTTGTCCGCTCGGGTAAGCCAGGTCTAGACCAGTAAACCTAGGATTTAAACCTAGAAGAACAATAACCTCATGCCGGATCCCCAGTAGGATGTTTGTTTGCATCATGTGCATTTGACTTAGGGGACTCAACGCAGGGATTGGGTCCGTCTAGGACAGGTAACCTGAAATGAAATGACCATCCTGATGCATCCTATGTGCTACTTGCGCATTTATTTGCTCGGCTTTGCATGTTGACCAACTTGTATATAATGAGTGAAAAATTGTAAAAATAGCAGTGTTAAGTGAGGATAATCATTTGTATGAAAAAAAATAATACCCAAATAGCACCGAAATGCTGCCGGATTTTTGAAAAATGAAAAGAAAAGAAAAGAAAAGGAAAATATTTAAAAAATATAAAGAAAATTGTTCAAAGTAGCTTCGTTTTTGGCAAATCTGCCCGAACTACACTGGTTTGATTCTCACCGGATGTGAGATACGTAGGCAACCCTCATCGGGTCCAACCACCTCTTTTCAAAAATAGTCAAATAATGTCAAATTTTAATTTTTGTTAAAGTAAGTCGGGTGACACCATTCTTGTTAAAAATAATCCGAATGTCCCCAAAAGGGCGCCAGAGGGCCGTTTTTGCAAGAACAGCCACCCTGGGTCATTTTTAAATGGTTTGCGGGCACAACCTTAAAATCTCCCTTTCGGAAGTGCTGAAGGCCGTATCTACAAAACCGAGTCTTTGTTTTCGTAAATGAAGTTTTTGCAAAAATAGCCATTTTGCTTTTTAAGTAAAAATAAGTCATTACATGGCCAGTTTTCTTTAAATAGTCACAGTTGACATTGAAACCTTCTTAGTCTTGCGCAGGCCCGCAGCGATGCCGAGTGATGCCCCGCAGGCCCCAGGATGTGAAGCTTTGATGTGCTCTTGATCTAGTTTTAATCATCGAGTCTGTTTTGTAGTATCCTTTTAAAGAAAACAAGTAACCTAGTAATCAGAGTTTTATTAATGGAAATTTGAAAAACAAATCCTCGAAAAAAAAAAAAAACAAAAGAGGGAAAGGCAAGAAACGAACAATGGACAATAAAAGGGCAGAGCGAGAGGTTGAAGCAAAAAACAGGCATGCCAAATAAAGGAAAAGAAAGCCGGGATGACGCATGCAACCAAGCAAAGGCATAATAGAAAACCGTTAACTCCTTAGGTGCATTTATTCCCCAAAAAGGCGGCTATCTATTTGTTAATTCTCTAACCACTAACAAAGTTGTTATTGATGATGAGTCCAGGCAGTTGGCATCCTGGCAACCCATTCCTACAACACTCGGTCAAAAAACAAACTGAACATGACATGCCAGGAATCAGATACTAGTATCTTGGACCCATCAAAAGAGGTAGAACTGGTGGATGTCAAAGCAATGAGGGAAGAGATGTATAAGTTGAGGCGGTAGATGGCCGAGATGCATCAGGCCTGGGCTAAGGGTCAGCAGATGCCAGTTTATCCTGCCAATCCAGCATATATCCCACCTTTGGCTCAGTCTCAGGAGCCTCATACTATGAATTCATCTCCAACTTTCCCTTTCTACCAACAGAGTTATGGCACCTCCTCCTATCCTCCCCAAGCTCCACCACCCAAACAAAACCCTCCTCCACGAATCACCCCTGTCTTTGTGGAGCCTCCACCTGCCACATTGAAAAAATCTTCCAGTGAGCCATTGTTTCAAACTCACGACAGCCAGTACTACCCTCCCAAGCCTACCTTTAAAGCTCCTGAGCCATATTCCTACACTCCTCACTTTGAGCTCCTGGTGGAAACTGACAAGCCACTTAAGAATCCGGAACAGGAAGAGATGTTTCGAAAAGTAAAAAGCCTGGAGCAATCCTTCAGGAATATGCAAGGATTGGGTGGCCAAGTCTGTGTGGCTTACAAGGATTTGTGTTTGTTTCCCGATGTCCAGTTGCCAGCAGGATTCAAGCTACCCAAATTTGACTTATATGATGGACATGGTGATCCGGTAGCCTATCTAAGGGGATTCTGCAGCAAAATGAGAGGAGATGGGGGAAGGGATGAGTTATTGATGGCGTACTTTAGTCAAAGTCTCAGTGGTGCAGCCATGGAATGGTACACGCGACAGGATCATGCTCGATGGTACACGTGAGATGATTTGGCCCAAGCATTTGCGTGCCACTTTCAGTACAATCTCGAAATTATCCCGGACCATCTGTCACTGACTAAAATTAAGAAGAAGCCCGAGGAAAGCTTCAGAGAGTATGGTTTCCGGTGGAGAGAACAGGCGGCAAGAGTCGATCCTCCCATAAAAGAGAGCGAGATGGTTAATTAGTTCTTACAGGCTTTGGAGCCTACCTACTATGGTCACCTGGTGTCAGCAGTGGGAAAAACTTTCAACGAGGTAGTGAAAATGGGAAGCATGGTGGAAGAGGGGCTTAAATCCAACAAAATTATGAGCTATTCGGCGATTAAGGCAACTACCTAGGCTATCCAGAGCAGCACTGGAGGGGTATTGGGAAAGAAAAAGAAAGAAGATGTGGCGGTAGTTGACTCGAGAACTTGCTCCAGGGGCCCATCACCATATTACCATCAACCTCGACCCCGTCCCCAAACCTACCCCCACACTCCACAACACTATTACCCAACCCATGATCCCTACTTCTCTATCCACCATGCCCAAACGTACTCCCAACATCCTACCCATGCGCAATGGCGCGCACCTACCCCATAAAATACTTACCTAACTCAAAACACCTACCCACCTCCAAGAGCCTAAAGGAATCCCCTTGGAGCAGGTTTTTAGGCCAGCCAAAATTTTAAGCAAGAGAGGGCACAGAAGCAGGAAACGTTTACCCCATTAGGAGAGTCGTATGCAAACTTGTTTGAGAAACTAAAGCATTATAACCTGATTGCACCGATTCCTCCGAATCATGTGGACAAGCGTGCAAGAAGCTTTGACCCTTCTAAAAGGTGTGAATACCATTCCAATGCCCAGGGGCACGATGTCGAAAGTTCTCGGGATTTGAAAAGAGAGATAGAAAGATTGATTCAGGAAGGGATAATTGCGGTCCAGGATAGTGCTACCCAGAACATTGCACAGAATCCTTTTCCTGCACATGATGATGCACATTTTGTGGAAAAGATCCATGGTGATAGGGAGTATGAGAATCCTCTCGAAAACTCGTGGAATGAAGTCAATGATATTGAAATTGGTAAAGGTCCCAACAATTTTGATAGGTAATCCAGTGGCTAAGATGTCGAGTTTGGTGATTGGAAAGACGCTCCATCTCTTGGTGAGCTAGAGTGAAGTTTTGGTGGTTTATTTCGTTGTCATTTCTGTTGTCTGGGTTATTTTCAGGGTTGTAATACGGACATTATCTTGTGACTCAAACCCTTCTATATTTTCACTTTGCCTTGTTAGTTTAGTCACAATAGCTTGTTTAGTGTTGTCTAGGTTTGTTTGTTTGTTCTGTTGTTTAAACCCTTTCCCCGTCAGTCTAATGCAATTCTCTGTTTCCTGCCATTTCTAGTCATTTTGTTTAGTTTCCTTTTACAATTCTTTCCATGCTAGTTCTAGTGACATGACATGCACGCATAATTCTCAGCCTGGTTTTAAAAGACAGTTTAGTAATGAAGCAATGAAACAATGTTGAAAATATAAGGACATTCGAATGAAATAAGTAAGGGCATTTCGAGATCACTTCGAGCCCAAATTGTGTAAAACTAGAGCAGATAGAACATAAGGAAATACTGTTGAAATGCATCATGCCACATCGGTTCGAATCCAAAGGAAAGTTTGCACCAAGTTCATAGGGGCCGTTCGTGGTACCGTGTTTGTTGTCCAATGGGGATGGATAATTGACAAATGTAGAAGACAAATACGTGAATATGGTTACTAATTCTGGTGCAATTAAAGGATGTTACGTATGTTTTCCTCCGCTTGTTTAATTGTGTAGTTTGTACTTGGTATGTTTTGGAGATTGGAATGACGAAGGCATTTTGTTCTGCTATCCAAACACTTTATCCTTTATTACCCCTTTGAGCCTCAGTTATTTTCTTTCATACCTCTCTTTGGGAATCAATAATAAAACTTGTAAGCCCAAGCAGGGAAAGTAAGTGAAGAAACAAAAGAAAAACAATGAAATAGAAAAGAAAAAAAGAAGAAAATAAAAGAAAAGAAAATAAAAGAAAAGAAAAGAAAAAAAGAGAAAAAGAAAAGAAAAGAAAAGAGAAGGAAAAAAAAAGAAATGAAAAGAAAGGAAAGGAAAAGTGGAAGAAAGGAAAGATCGCAACAACAAAGTAATTTTATGGCCTGAACTACGTTCGACTTGATCCCGAAAGGGTACATAGGCAGCCTCTCTCTGAGGTTCAATCACACAAAAATAAAAGTCCAAAAGTCCCCAAGAAAGAAACTGGGGCAGAAGTTGTGGTTGTTGTGAGAAATCTGATTCCGAAAGTTGTAATTTTGAACCCAGGTTGAATTGTTTTGAGCCTTTGATAACCTTTCTTTCTAACCCTGTCCAAAAGCCCACATTATGGTCCAAAGGAAGACCTTCTGATCAGTCTTTGAGAGATGCCAAGTCAAGCGAGTAGAGGTGATTCACGTCAAGGGCAACACGCCGGTCCAAACGAAGGAATTAAAGAATGAGAGTCTTGTTGAGGAGAACCCTCATGGGTACCCCAAGACAATGGAAGATGAGAGAAGTAAAAAATGAGAGAGTTTTATTGGTGAAAACCTTCATGGGCACCATAAGGCGACGATGAGATGAGAGAAAGACCAAATGAGAGAGGCTTGATGGTGAAAACACTTTGGGCACTACAAGTCGAATAAGGACTGTGAACCAGATGAGGTAAGCGGAGCATTGAAGCCCACTTTCATGGTGAAAAGGTCCAACAAGAGCCGAACATCAGATTTGCTAAATAGAATAGGCTGTAGGTGCATGTCAAGGTCATTAGAGTCGGTATCCACATCTGCTAGGTTTCTACTTTGTAGTTTTCTTGTTAGGAATCATTCCCTTTCATTGTCCTCCTACTATGTTCCTTTTGTCATGTTTATGTCCTCTTCCTGAGTCAGTTTGGTCATAACAAGTGAGAAATGACTTCAAAATCTGCCACCAAGCTTTTCAATTAAACAAAACGGGATCTGGTGAACACATCAAGGCATCAAGTCAAGAGAAAACAGCAGGCACACTGAGTTGGAAAAAATCAACATGCTTTGGGATCCTTGTGAAATGCAAAAGCTTGGTATATGTCAATTCATGAACGATGTCACAAATGAAGGGTCAAAGCGAACAGACCAAAGGTATTTCCTATGATAAGCTTGATAAAAGGGTGTTAAATCGGTCACGAGCAAGACTTTCCAAGCAGAAGTCAAAGTTATCATAGCCAATAGGGGAGTTGTAGACCTCAAGGACTAGACCAGGGGTGTGAGTTAGGAAAGAACATCTTGAGTGGGTGGCAATTGACGTGCTTTGGGATTCATATGAAATACAAGGGTTTGGTACGTCTCAATTCAGGAACCATGCAACAGATGGAGGGTGTTTGGTGAACGAATCAGAGATATTCTCCATGTTAAGGTAACAAAGAAAGTGGTTAGTCAATAAACAAGCAATGTCTTCGAGTGGGAATCAGTTATCGTGACAAGTGAAGGAGCAACAGACCTCAAGGCCAAGGCCAGTGGTTAAGTCAAAAAAGAACAGCATGCGCAATGAAGGGGCGACAAGTGTCCTGCCTTAGGATTCGTATGAGACATAAAGGTTGGGGGATGCCAGTTCATGAAATGTAATGCATTGAGGGTATCGGGTCTGAATGGAGAAAAGATTTTTGTGGTTAGAATGACAGAGAAAAGGGGTTGGTCCATAAACAAGCAAGGTCTTCGAGTAGAAATCAGTCATCTTGGCAAACGCAGAAGCAGCCGCCCTCAAAGTTCAAGGGCACAAACTAACCACCACATTTTAAACTCACAAGTTTCCTTTGTTTGAAACAAGAATAAAGTAGTGCAAGAAAGTTGGTTCAAGAATAAGAGAAAAAAGAAAAGGAAGAAAAAGAAAAGGAAGACGAGGAGAGCCGACAAAAGGGAAGTTTCTCAAATATTTGCCCTTGCCTGTTTTGCTAGTGTGCACAAAATGCTGCCATTGCTTTTCACATTTTTTCCTCCTAGGATAAAAG
>MU673408.1:78562-100622 GCA_026770625.1 Nicotiana glauca
CACGTGGATGAGATTCATCCCGAACCTCAAGTACAAAGCAGAGGCCACTAGCCTAATAACAACATCCCAAACCCTCCCCACCTCCTCCAAGGGCAGCACACAGGGTGTTATCAAATGAAGGCTATGCGAGTGCAATAGTCCCGCCTCGGATTAGGGCGGGCAACTTTCAAATAACCAATGCCATGCTTACACTGATGGAACATGGGGTTTCTTTATCGGAGCTCCACACCAAAACAATTATAAGCATCTCAAAGGCTTTTTTGACACGTGCTAGGGGTGCAAGCAATCTAATGTCTCCGAGGACGCATTGAGGTTAATGCTTTTCCCATTTTCTCTAAGGGGGAAGGCTTTGGACTGGCTAGAGAGGTTTCTCAACCATTCCATCACCACTTGGGATGAGTTGGCCGAGATGTTCATCGCAAATTTCTTTTCTCCGGGACTAATGCAATGCTAAGTGATGAGATCCTTGCTTTTAAACAAGAGCCAAATGAACCATTACATGAGATTTGGGAGAGGTACCAGACGATGGTAAAAGAGTACCCGAACAATGATATGATTGAGGCCATGATCCACCAGACTTTAGGGGGATTAACACAACAAACCAACATATAGTTAACCAACTCGCCGGGGGGAACTTCATGAACACGCCATATGCCGAAACTTGTGAAATACTTGACGAGATGTCGGATACCTCTTTGGCGTGGCAAAGTAGAGCTAATATTACGCCCCACAATATTACATTGATATTATGTCCTGCAGTATTATATTACGATGACGTTATATCCTGCAATATTATATTACGATAATTTTACGTAAGGTAATTGATATCAATCCACGGAAAAAATTATTTGGAGATTATAAGCATAATACTATTTCAAATAAGTGATAAGTAAATTCGTGAAGGTGAGAGGAGAAGCAAGTCGAAGAAAATGAATTTTCATCCAAGTTTGACGTATTGGATAAAATATGGTCCGAGCTAAAATACTCAGTATTTATGGACTAGTGTCATACGAGGTACCACATGAAAATGATAGTAAGGTGTATAAGGTATGTGAAAAGTGAGTAGTATTTTAAGTAAGTGAAAATAATTCTTAATTATATGGATAATTTGTTAATTATTGGATAGTGAAAAATTATTTAGTTAATCAAGAAATTAGTGGTAATTAATGATGATTTTGGGTAATGTTTAAACCCCATTAACGTGGCAGAACCCCTTTAACCTTCAATGACTCATAAAGAAGATTGGGAGGTGTCACATTTAAATGATTTATGTGACACCAAAGCCTTGGAAATGTGGGCCTACTTAAGAGTAAAGATAACTTCCTAATTCAAGTCATTTTCTAGTCTCTTAAGAGAGTTTCACTAAGAGAGTTTCAGCAAAGCTCATGGAAATTTTACAATTCAAATCCAAATATCAACATTGCTGGATACGACACAAACTTCTTAATTCTTCTATAGCAACGTTAATTCCAAATAGCAACGTTGTTGCAAAATTTTAAGGAAAGGTTTCGGTCAAGATTTTCTTTGCATAAGCTACATGATTGCTTCAAGATTTTCATACAACTTGTTCCGTATTTTGTCGTAATTAGTGATGTTAGAGGAATTGTTAAGAGAATCGACTTAGGTATGTTTAGGCTATCCTTTCTTTCTTTTGGCATGATCCATACAATGCAAATGAAACGAGTAAAATATGCAACTTTCATAAATGACTCTATTCATAGAAATACTTGGGGTATCTATATTCTTGATTCCCCATGTGGATTATTATTACATCTCCTATTCATGGGTCTCAGAAAAATATGTATTTCATAAAGTTTATCCGAAAGGCGTATGGATTTTTATGGCATTCCGAGAAAATCTTATTAACGTATTTTTTATGCATTTCATGAATTTATACATGTACATTGACCCATAATCAGATGGCGTTATATATATATATATATATATATATATATATATATATATATATATATATATATATATGGAAAAATGTTACGGCGTTATATACGCACCGCCACCTGATCAGCTGGTATACGTTGATGATTTTGTCCACAGTGGCCGATATGACATGATGGGATGCCCTCAGAAGCTTGATGATGTTATGAAACATGTACCTATGCACGACTGGCATTCATATACATATACATGACATTATAATTATTTCATGATTTACAGAGTTATCCAGACTTACAGGTCGAGTCATTTACTCTATATTTCTTCCATGTATATTATGTACTTATTTATGTGCCTTACATACTCGGTACATTATTTGTACTGACGTCCCTTTTGCCTGGGGACCCTGTGTTTCATGCCTACAGGTCCCGATAGACAGATCGAGAGCCCTCTAAGTAGGTTATCAGCTCAGCGGAAGATGTTAATGTAGTCCATTTGCTTCGGAATTGCTTGTTTAGTTAGTTTAATTTAGACGTGTATTGTTTTATTGCAGGACTCTATCCCGACCTTTATGAAATTAAATATTCTTAGAGGCTTGTAGACAGATGTCATATGCGTAATAGATTGTATGGCCTTGTCGTCCTACGTTTAGTATACGAGTGGTTATTTTGGTCTTATAGGCCCTTATGTCTTATGCATAAGCTAGTATTACATGTTGTATCTTACTTATCTCACGGCAGCCTTCTGGCTCAGTTATCTATGATAGTTTGATATGAAAAGATACGTTATACTGGTACTCGATTGAGTAAGGTACTGGGTGCCTATCACGGCCTATCGGTTTGGATCGTGATAGCTAATGTTCCACAAGGTGACCCTAATGTTATTCACCTGCACAGGGAGCTACATGACCACGGCCAAGCTATAGCCGAGTTGACAACTACCATGAACTAATTGGCCAAAGCTCAACTTCAACAAGTTCAAAGTCCAAAAGAAGTGAATTCCATGGAAGGAGTGAACATGATGGTCAACAAGAGAAGGCAACGAGGTCAACAAGTTCAAAATAATCCAGATCAATTTGAGCAAAGTGGTAGTGGAATCAAGATGATTCTATGATGATAAAAATGAATAGGTTTAATATGTCAACAATTATCGAGGTCAACAGGGCAATGCTCCAATCAACAACAGTGGAGATCATAGGAAAACCAAGAAAATTGAGGCAATCAAGGTCAACAAGGAAATTGGAATAGTATCCACAACAACCACCAAGACAATTTGGGGAACAACAATAAAAATTGGGGTAATCAAGGAAATCACGGCAACTAAGGTGGCAACAATAATAGTAATTGGGGAGGCAATAACAATATAAGGGGTTGGAATAACAATAATCAAGGGAGTCGGGGGTCAGGCTTTCAAAGGCCCCTGATGTATCAACAATCGAACAACCCGCCTCCATATCTGTCACAAGGTCCCAGTTCTTCCAACAATGAGATGGGATGGATTGAAACCATGTTCGAGCAAATGAAGAAGAAAAATACCGGCTCCGATGCCCAATTATCCTCCCACAACACTTCTATCCGCAACTTGGAAGTCCAACTTGGCCAAATTTCTCAAGCTTTGAATACTCACCCGAAGGGGGCACTACCAAGTGATACGGCAGTAAACCCAAAGGGTAGGAACAATACGGGGTATGCTATGGCGGTGACTACAAAAAGTGGGAGAGGTGGAGATACTAGTACCTCAGACTTAAGAAAGATTGTGAATGATGATGTGGTGATGCAATATGATGATGAGCCAAGAAAGGATGTTCAAGTAAATGATGAAGTGAGGATAGACATTGATGAAAATGTAACGGAGACATAAGATGATGTGAACCTGTCTAGAGGACATATGATATACATACCAGATCCGGTAGCGCCCAAAGCCAAGGCTCCTTTGCCAAGGCCTCATCCACCATATCCTCAAAGGCTTGCAAAGCAAAACAATGAGAATCAATTCAAGAAATTCATTGATATGATGAAAAGTTTGTCCATAAATGTGTCATTGGTTGAAGCCTTAGAACAAATGCCGGGATATGCCAAGTTCATGAAGGACTTGGTAACAAAGAAGAGATCAATGAACTGTCAAATGATCAAAATGACACATCAAGTGAGTGCCATTGTGCAATCCATGGCTCCAAAGTTAGAAGACCCCGGTGCCTTTACAATCCCATGTACTATTGGTATTGCCGATTTCGCCAAAGCTTTGTGTGACTTGGGGGAAAACATTAACTTGATGCCATATTCTGTGTTCAAGACATTGGGGATTGGAAAATCAAGACCCACATCCCTGAGGTTGCAAATGGTGGACGGGAAAATGAAGAGGCCATTGGGGATAATTGATGATATGCTAGTTCGGGTCGACAAGTTCATACTTCCCGCAAATTTTTTGTAACTTGACTGTGAGGTTGACTACCAGGTGCCAATCAAATTGGGGAGACCTTTCCTAGATACAGGGAACTCCTTAGTTGATGTGGAAGCTGGGGAGCTCACCTTCCGGGTGGGCGATGAAAAAGTTGTGTTCCATGTTTGTAAGTCAATGAAGCAACCTAATAGGAACGAAGTGTGTTCATTTGTGGATCTTGTGACCGAAGTAATAGTTGATGACATTGTGAGCATGAGATTTTTGCAATATATGAATTACTCCCATAATTTCAAAACAAAATAATTTCTTTTCATTATTTGCAATTTTATGGATTGTCATGGCATTTTCTGTTAGTTGTTTATATTTATTTGTGCATGTTTATTTTATTTTAATTAATGAAAAATATAAAAAAATATACTTGCATTTTTATTTAGGATTTAATTTGATATTTTTTAATTAGTAATTAGTCATTTTACAAAAAGAAAATCACAAAAAATGCTTTAATTTGCACCTTTAATTTTAACTTTGATTTTAGGTATTTTTCTGACAATTTATTTTAATTATTTGTGATAATTATTATTTAGGATTAATTAGAATTTTTGATAGGTTAATTTGGTTTTATAATTTAATTTAGATTTTAGTTTAATTTTGAAAAAAAAGAGGGAAAAGAATTGTGGAAATTAGATTGAATTGGGCTTGTCTTGATTAAATTCCCAAATCCAGCCAAAATTCCCCAAAAACCCATCCAAATAGCCCCATGCCCGGCCCAAGTCCACCCCAAACCCGGTCCAATTCCCCCTCCTAAAAAACGACACTGTTTGGTTCCAGTTAATCTCAGCCGTCGAGGTAAAGAGATCCAACGGTTGAGAACTGATGAGGTTTTAATATATAAGTGTCTTAACACCCTACCCCCTCTCTCAGAACCCTCTTAACCATCTATGATCCCTCTGCCCTGAGCCGCCGTCTGCCACTGTCGAAAATCACCTACAGCGGCGGCCGGCGTCCAATCCCAACCAAATTTACACCACAACACCCTTTTCATCCCCTCATAACGAATCTGGCACCCGTTTCCTTCGAATCTTTGTGGTACTCTTCGAATATCCATTTGAAGCCAAACCCTAGCGCTGCCCCTATTTTCTTCGGTGGCGTCGCCACCACTAACCACCACCAAATTTACACCCCATTACCTCTTCATCTCCTCTACCCTGTCCCACAGTAAGTTTGCCTCAAACATGGCTTGAACTCTCCGAATTTCAAATCTAAGTTCAAGCCCCATCAGCCATAGCTAAGGCCGTTCATGCAGAGGCACCTCTCAAGGTCCCCTTAGTATCCAGAGTCTGTTTAGTCCTCAAATAATGTTGTTTGCTTGTTCTTGGCAAATAATAAGCGGATAACATTATTTGGGGATCAAATGCGAAAGTCATTCAAGTTAAGAGGCCTGATTTAGTGAGTTTTTTCTTCTTAGTTCTTTGTTTGTTTTCTTATTTTGACCTCTGTTCTTTTTCTCTTTTTTAATTTGTTTTCTGATTTGTTTAGGTTCTATTAATCGCCCTGTTGTGACCTTTGATTTAGTCACTTAGCTTAATTTAATAGCTTAATTAGTTTCATGCCGGTTTATGACTATTAATTAGTCGTTTTGTTTGGTTTTTAAGTTTCCTGAATTTGTCTTGGGGTCAGCCTTATTGCTTGGGCTTTGAGGTCAGTCTAGACTCCATTCCAAGAGAGTGTGGTTTGGTTTGAGATTGAGCCCATATCTAATAGACCATTGAGCCCGTTTGATTTCATGACACATACCTGTTTGATCCGGGTTGGTTTTAGGGTAATAAATAGGGGTGTAAGGGGTTAATTTGGGTAATTTGGGGTAGGGAATCTTTGGGTAACTGCCTAGGAAGATTCTTAGAAGCTGGGGAAAGGGACTTGGCTGCAAAACTGAAATTGAACTAGGTGTCTCTAAGCAAAAACGAAAATTCACAAAGGGCCTAAGTGAAAAATCTAATTCCTAAGAGCTGCCCTATTCCTTTGCCTATAAAAAGCACCTTTTCTTGCCTTTGAAGGCAGACCTTCAGCGATAGAATTCCGAAAATATCAAACGACCCAAAAGTTTTTACTATTTCATTGAATTGTTGCTTCCCTTTGATTTCTGAAGCCTTCAACTTTTGAATTAATTTCTAAATGGTTTGAGGATTTAAAATGTATTGAGCTTGGTGCTATTTTGTTTGAGGATTGTTGAAATCACTATTTCATTAAGTTTTTTCTGTGATCTCTTCGACTTCTAATTCCTGAAGTAGTCTCTAAGATATCTGGGCTGAGATGAGTCAAATCTGGTGTTTTAAAAGCCTGGTCTGAAGTTTGAGTTGTGGATTCTGATTGTTGAGCATTCGTTTTTTGGGTTTAAAGCTATTTTCGTGGTTCATTTTTACTGTTGGATCCTGTCGTTGCTACTGTTGAACCTTACTCCCTTTTTATTCTCATTTCTAGGAATTATTCAGCCTTATGGACATCACCTAATGTGTAATGCCAAGTTGGGATTGAAATAAGATGAAGTGTGGTGCTGATTCGTTGAAATTCATCTTTGTTCTTTCAGTTTTTGTGACTAGCATACCATGTTTGGATTTTTGATTGATGTCTTTATCACCACAGGGGTTGTAATAGAAGTCTATATTGCACTATCTTAGTATATGTGGTCTTCTTATGATTTAGTTGCCAATTTCTATAATCAGCGTGATTTTATCCTGTGTGTTCCTTTTGTTTTGTCTTTGAAGTTAGAGATTGTACTGGTGAGATAAATCAGGAGATACTCTACGATTGGCGTGAATCCATATTAGAATCTGTTATTGTGAATAACCTATGGCTGGATACTGCGTTTAGCATATTAGGATAAAACAGGTTTCATTAAGCTTCTCATTGTTTTATCTATCAAATATTTGAATAAAAGACATGTAGAATGGGAATTTAAAGTGAGAAATGGAAACGGTACATTGATATGCATGCTGAACCTATGTTATTAAGCAGATTAGTGGATAAATTGTTTGTCAATAAGAACGTGTAATCACAGCTTGAAAACTCGGTTGGATGATGTTGAATAGCGGTTATTTCAAATAATTAATGGTCTGTTTGTGTTTAACATTGAATATCAGTGATTGTGTTTGTGATTTCGAATTCATTATGTCATTTAGGGCCTAATTCCTACTATGGGATTGAGTTGGGTTTCCAGGGAGTCGACATAGGGCCAGACATTAAGGTCCCTTTTGTTTGTCAAACTTGGGCTCAACGTGGGCCCAAGGCTTTGAAGTTCAGCCGCTGGATGCTTTCCATACGTTACTTTCTTGTTGGGCCAGGCTCATTCTATTTACTGGCCCAAATCCTTTGTCACCAATTGATTAGATCTGATTCCTAAAGCAATGATCCAAGAGGTTCCCGTATCCTTTAGTCAATTAATCAGGCCTTTTGGAATAATTGGGATTAGCCACATTGCAATATATAACAATTTAGGGCCCACATGCGTTAGTGTAGAAACCTTTAAGTAAAATATTTTGAGGTGCGCCATGCCAAACAAAAATGACAATTTCATGGCCCTCCTTTTAGTTAAACTTGTATTGATGCTTGGAATTCGAGGCGCGCTATTTAGCAAATTTTCATGGCCCTCGCAAAGTCGCAAACGCGTAGTTGCTTTAGGCACATCCTTTTAATAATTTACCTTCCTAAACTCGGGTGAACATTTATGTGACTCAAATCCAAATCTCAATAATGTTAGATAAAACATGCCGAAGATCACGGGCGCATTTATGTGACACGGTTCAAGACATATTTTAAATAACGTTGAAATCTTTCTTAAAAAATATAATTGAATAAAAGCGGTTAAAAGTTAAAATGCACATAGGCTAAAACATGTGCTAAAATCAGATAATAGGCCAATTATAATAGTTGAGAGACCGTGCTAGAACCACGAAACTCGGGAATGCCTAACACCTTCTCCCGGGTTAACAGAATTCCTTACTCGGATTTCTAGTTCGCGGACTATAATACAAAGTCAACCTTTTCCTCGATTCGGGATTTGAACCGGTGACTTGGGACACCATAAATCTCCCAAGTTCCGACTCTGAATTCTTTTAATAAATCCCATTTTGGTTGTCCTTTAATTGGAAAAACTCCCTTATTATTATATCCCTCTCCCGGGGGTGTAGTGAAAAAGGAGGTGTGACAAACATAAGTGATGTGATTAATGTGGAAGATCCATTGGAAGTTGTGTTATTGAATCATGATGTAGATGAGAAGGAAGGCTTGGTGGAATATGTCAATGCTTTGCAAGGACTGGAATCATATGCGTATGAGCCCCGAAAACTTTCCTTGGGCCTTGAGAACCGGAAGACTGCACCAGCGAGGCCCTCAATCGAGGAGCCTCCCACATTAGAGTTGAAGCCCTTGCCTTCACATCTCAGGTATGGATTCTTAGGCCTTTGTTCCACTATACCTGTTATTCTTTCCTCGTGCTTAATTAACGTGTAGGTAGACTCCACCCTTGTAGTGCTCAAAAGGAAAAAGAAGGCAATAAGTTGGACATCGGCGGATATTCAGGGTATAAGCCCCGCCTTTTGCATGCACAAAATCATATTGGAGGAGGATGCCAAACCCTCCGCGGAACTTCAAATAAGGTTGAATGAGGTCATATAAGAGGTAGTTAAGAAAGAGATTATCAAATGGTTGGATGTTGGGGTTGTTTACCCTATTTCTGACAGTTCATGGACCTCGCCGGTGCATGTGTCCCAAAGAAGGGGGCATGACTTTGATTACAAATGACAAAAAATGAGTTGATCCCCATAATAACTATCACTGGTTGAAGAGTATGCATGGATTATAGGAAGCTCAATAAAGTGACCCGGAAAGACCATTTTCCGCTTCACTTCTTGATCAAATGTTGGATAGGCTAGTCGGACGTGCTTATTATTGCTTCTTGGATGGGTATTCTGGATATAACCAGATTCTTTATTGCACCTGAAGACCAAGAGACAACCACCTTCACTTGTCCGTATGCACATTTGCATCCTCAAGGATGCCGTTTGGTTTATGTAATGCACCGGCTAATTTTTAGCGGTGTATGATGGCAATATTCACGGATATGGTGGAGGACTTCATCAATGTTTTCATGGATGATTTCTCTATTGTGGGGGATTCTTTTGAAGAGTGTTTGGATAATCTTGATAAGGTATTGGCACGTGGTGAAGAGACCAAGTTGGTGCTTAATTGGGAGAAGTGTCACTTCATGGTCGAAGAGGGCATTGTCCTTAGTCATAAGATCTCGATGATATTGAAGTAGGAAAGAAAAAATTGAAGTGATATCAAAACTACCTCCTCCTACTTCCGTCAAATAAAAGAGAAGCTTTCTAGGTCACGCGGGATTTTACCGTCGGTTCATCAAGGATTTCTCAAAGGTGGTAAACCTCTTGTGCAAGTTGTTGGAAAAAGATGCCAAATTTGTGTTCAATGATGATTGTATGAAGGCATTTGAGCTACTCAAGTATAAGTTGATTACCATTCCCATCATTACCGTACCAAATTGGAGCTTACCATTTGAGATCATGTGTGATGCTAGCAATGTGGCAGTAGGAGCGATATTGGGGCAAAAAATCATCAAGATATTCTATCCAGTCTACTATGCTAGTAAGACCATGAACAACACCCAAGTCAACTATACGATGACCGAGAAAGAACTCTTAGCCATTGTCTTTGCTATGAAAAAGTTTTGCCCGTACCTCATGGGTACTAAAGTGATTGTTCACACCGATCATGCGACGCTTTGTTATTTGATGAGTAAAAAGGACTCAAAGGCTAGATTGATGCGGTAGGTAATTTTTCTACATGAATTTGAGTGATATCACAGACCGAAAAGGGAGTGAGAATCAAGTGGCGGACCACTTGTCCCGTTTGGAAGAGGAGGGAAGGCCCCATGATGGCCTTGAGATCAATGATTCGTTTCTATATGAACAACTCCTTTCCATGTCTTTGACCAGGATGCCTTGGTTCACCGATGTAGTTAACTATCTTGTGAGTGGAATTGTCCCGAATGAATTCTCTTCAAACCAAAGAAATAAGCTCAAATGAGACTGCTTGGATTATTATTGGGACGAGCCATATCTTTTTAAAATTTGCACTGATGGTGTAATCCAAAGATGTGTTCAAGAAGAAGAGCAATTGGGTATTCTGGAAGCTTGACATTCTTCTCCCTATGGTGTTCACCATGGTGGGGCAAGAACTGCTACAAAGGTCCTAAGCTGTGGATTCTATTGGCCTACCTTGTACAAAGAAGATAGCGAGCTCGTTAAGCATTGTGATGATTTCCAAATTGCCGATGGGATTTCCAAGAAAAATGAGATGCCTCTCACTACCATCCTTGAGATTAATATTTTTGATGTGTGGGGCATCGACTTTATGGGTCCATTTGTGAGTTCATGTGGGAACACCTATATTTTTGTTGATGTGGATTATATTTTCAAATGGGTTGAAGTTGTGGCTTTGCTCAACAATGAAGCACGAATTGTGGTGGCTTTCTTGAAGAAAAACATATTCACAAGGATCGGCATCCCAAGGGCCATCATTAGTGATGGGGGTTCTCATCTTTGCAACAAAGCCTTTGACACTTTACTCTCCAAGTATGGTTGTCACTCACAAGGTGTCAACCCCCTATCACTCCCAGGTAAGTGGACAGGTTGAAGTCTCCAACAGGAAGATCAAGTGTATTCTATCCAAGACTGTCAATGCAAACCGGACTGATTTGTCAAGGAAACTTGACAATACTTTATGGGCCTATAGAACAACTTACAAGACTCCAATTGGTATGTCTTCGTATCGGTTGGTGTTTGGGAACGCATGTTACCTCCTGGTGGAATTAGAGCGTAAGGCGATGTGGGTATTGAAGAAATTAAACCTTAAGTGGGATGTAGCTGCCAATCTTTAGGTTGAGCAATTGAATAAACTTGATGAGTTTCGGTTCCATGCTTACTACAGTTCGTCCTTGTATAAAGACAAAATGAAGTACCTACATGATAAGTATATTCGAAACAGAGAATTCAAAGAAGGTGACCTTGTTCTCTTATTCAACTCTCGATTACAGATGTTTTTGAGAAAGCTAAAGTCAAAGTGGAGCGGTCCCTTTGAAGTGGTACATGTGACTCCTTTTGGTGCTATAGATTTGAAAAACAAGAATAGTGAGATCTTTAGAGTCAATGGGCACCGAGTGAAGCACTACCTTGGCAAGATTAAGGATAGCCACGTTGTGGCATTGATCCATTTCAAATGAGTGATGGTAGCATGCGTCATGCTGTGACGTTAAATCAGGCGCTTCTTGGGAGGCAACCCATGTGTTTTTCTCTCTTTTAATTTTCTTTTAAATTATGCTTTGTTTTGGACTAACTGGTCGTAAAGTGGATGCAAAAAATTGGGTGTGCAGTGTAGGAAATTGGCAAGAAAAAAATTGGGTAAGAAGTGAAATTTCATGCACCGCACCCAAAATTATGCCGACCGTAGTAGCACTTCGCGACCGCACAAATCTGTGTGTGGTCGCACAGTTGGATGATGGAAATTTCCAACTCTCTGAACTTGGCCTGTCAAAATTCCCTAAGAGTTAGCGGCCGCATTCAAAATTTTGCGGACTGCACAATTAATGTGATTGTTGCCAATTTTTTGCGGACCGCGCCCGAGTCTGATGTTGAGCTACAAAAAGGTAAAGAGTGCGGACCGCGACAAAATTTTGTGGCCACACTCAGGTAAGTCGGTGGGGGTCACTGGGTTCAGAGTAGGGGTGTGCATTCGATTTATCGATTCGATTTTGACCCTTATCGATAATTACTTATCGATTATCGATTTGCACATATGCTTATCGTTATCGTTTCAATAAGTTTTCGATTTTTTCGATTTCGATTTATCGATTTTGGGGGCTTATCGATTCGGTTATCGATTACACCAATAAGAAAATTTATGGGATTTCATGGAAAGTATATCGCTATAAACAGGCCTAATTAATATTGACAAAAAGAAGCTAAAATAAGACGAACACCATTTATAACATAAAAATTGTGTCAACAAGCACATGCAACAAAACTAAAGTAAGGGATCATATGTATGCCACCAACACTCCAACGGTATAAAAAACAAAATAAAATACATCATCACGGCTAATTCTATTTTCCATTAATTTGAACTTGCTCTTGATCTTTAAATATGATCAATGTGATAGAGGAAATAATAGGGTAATGAACTTAGGGTAAAGGAAAGTGTATAAATTAGGGAAAATGTATAGCCGCTTTCAAAATAGTAGCGAAATATATATACATTCTGTATGTTATATTAATCTACACAAATAAGCAATTACTCATTTTACAAGTGTCTATAGTTAAGGGGTGTGCATTCGATTTATCGATTCGATTTTGACCCTTATCGATAATTACTTATCGATTTGTACATATGCTTATCGTTATCGTTTCAATAACGTTTCGATTTTTTTCGATTTTTTTTATTTCGATTTCGATAATAAATAATCGATTCGATTTATCGATAAACCGATCCGAATGCACACCCCTAGTTCAGAGTATAAATATACCTTTTTGGAACTATTCACACTTTATGAACCCTGACCTCTCAAACATACCTAAAGCATTGTGCACTTGTTCTTGCTTTCAGTCTTATCCAATTTTCATCAGCTGTTCATTTCATACTACTTTTCACAACTGGTATGTTCATTTAAATAATTTAATTTCATCTTTTTCTTTTCTTTTCTCTTTGTTTATGTTTTCCTTTTTAGTTAGGGTTAGATTCATGCCGTAATGTCAAATGATGCTTAATTCTTGCTTAGAAACATATGGGTAGTGTTTGAATGCATAATGGGGGCTGGGTTAGAAGCTTCAGTGTCGATTTGATTTGAACTTTGCAGCCGCGCACATATTTGCATGGTCCACGATAGGGTATGCAGCCGCGTACAAAATTGTGTGATCCGTGATACCCTAGTTCCAAGGCACCGATATTTTCTTAGATTTTGCTGCCGCGGTCAGTTTTGTGCAGTCCACGGTTGATCTTTCATGGATGCACTCAATTTTGTGCAGTCCGCGCATTTAAACTTCAAAGACTCGGTCATTTATTTTTGCAGCCGCACCCAAAATTGTGCGGTTCGTGAAGGGTCTTTCACGGCCGCACTCATTTTTATGCGATCCGCTGTTGATCAACTTCAGAGAGCCAGTAGTCTGAGCCTAGTATCTTCGCAGTGGCGTTCAATTTTGTACGGTTCGCGATGGGCAGTTCGTGGCCACACTCACTTTTTTGTGGTCCGCTCTGCCCTATTATAAGAGGCGATACCTTTCTTTTCAACTGTAATTCATTAACACATGTTGAAACACAATTCTAACTAAATTTCACTACTTGTGTGTTGCAGAAAATGGTGCGTTCCCGAGGTCGAGGTGATACTTCCAAAGGGAGGGCAGTACCCTCCCGAGGCAAACCTAACATACCTCTATCAGTTCAAAAGATAATCAGCAAGAAAGCAACCGCCAGTAGAGCCCCGGACACTTCTGAGACTAGTGAGTATGTTCCCACTGGGGAAGCTTTTGAAGGAAACTCCGAGCATGCACGGTCGGAAGTCTAATCCTCTCCCTCACATGCTTCCCCAACTGCAATCAATTTATATAATGATGATGAAGTCTCGGATGACGGGAGAGGGGGTGATACAATGGTGGGAGGCATGTCTAGATCAAGGAAGCTGGAGGTTTAGGGTGACAGGTTTGTCGGTGAGATGGCATATTCCAAATTCCAGGAATGGTGGCCCTAAAGTTCGCTCACTCTTGAGCGACAATTCATAACTAAAGACCTGAGCCAGCACAATTTGAATGTTATAAAGCAATTCACGAAGAGAAAAGGATGGAAATAGTTCACTATCCCTGTACTAGGTGCCAATGAATACCTCATCAAGGAATTTTATGCCAATGTTGCCCACATCAAAAAGGGTAAAAAAATGACGAAGGTCCGGAACTTGAAAATCCGGTTTGATGTCCAAGCACTGAAAAGATACGTAGGGTTTGAGGAGGTTGAAGTTGTGCAATACCTGGAGAAGCTAGCTTTGGGTGAGGTAGTTTGCCCATGGCTAGCTGAGATACTTGCTATTCTGGGTACAATACCAGTATGGCTCACAGCAGGAGTGCCAATTGTCAGAGCCACCCTTAACTTTGAAGCAAAAGGGTGGAAAACATTCGTGTGCATCCGTCTTGACCCTTGCCAGCACGAAAATATCCTTCTAATTTCCCGAGCAGTGTTGGTAGCTTCCATCATCACAGGATATCCTATTAATGTAGGGAACTTGATGTCGTACAACACCTCCAACGCAGTCCAGAAAGAAGAAATATCTTATCCCCACCCCAACTTCCTCACTAAGTATTTTAAAGATCAAGGGGTAGAGCGAGACATTTTGATATGGAGGTGAAAGCTAAAAAGCCTTTCTCATGGTATCACCTCTAATGAGCAGACAATCCTAAATCCAAGGGTAAAGCCACTACCTCCACTGGCCAGTCTGAAGATCCAAGGGCAGTGGCCAGTGGATCAGTTGCCGAGCCCTCAACAGCAACTGGTACTTCTATTGGAGCAACAACAATGCCTCCTCCATCTTTAGAACCATCTGTCTCAGTGCCATTGTTAGTGCCTTCATCTTCCACTTACATTCATACTGCACTGAGGGTTTCCTAGACACTATCCAGTTACAACAACTGGATGCAGGCAGCTACCACAAAGCTGACTGCTATGGCCGCAAAGTCTTCACCCTCAACAACGCTTCAGGTACCTTCATCAGTGGAGGACTCATTGAAGAAGATTCTGGATAACCAGAAGAAGATCCTGGAGATTCTTGATACACTTGGGAAGGTCATTACAGACCTGACCAAGCACGTTAGGAAGATGAAGAAGTCTCAAGCCTAAAAAAAGTCCATGGAGGAGCTGGCCAAGGAGGTTGAGAAGATTGCATATGCAGGAGATTTGCCAATGGACATTTTCACGGAGGAGACAGTCCGACTAGCACATGGAGCAGAGCAAGAGCCCGAGGCACTAGGGGCAGTAGCTGGCCAGTCTGAGGAGCCAGCTGCAACATCACATACTACTGAGTAGCTGATTCAGATGCTCAGCAACCCCATAGTCCCCCAGTCAGAGGACGTGGAGTTACAGTTAGAGGATGCTGAGGAACCCGTTCAGGTTGAGGACCCGATGCAGACAAAGACCAGATAGGGAGTTTTCTTTACTCTCTATCCCTTTTTCCCTGTTTTTATTTGTTATTAGCATTGAGGACAATTCTATCTTTCATTTAGGGGGTGGTCCATTTTGATTTTTGGTATTTAATAACCATTATACTATTTTCTTTATCTTTATTTTCACTATTGGTATGTATATAATTGTTATTTTCACTTTTGGTATGTATATATTTTTACCATTTGATGTATATATTCATTTCCATTTATGTATATATTCGCTTTACCTCAAGTTTGTATATATTCAGTTTAATTTCCGTAGTTTACTGCATAACTTCTTTCTTTATTTTCCCTTAGTAGCATAGCTTCTTATTTCCTTTAGTAGCTTCCTTTTAAGTTATTAGCTTATTTTTTAAACTTTATATGAACAATACGCCTTTGGTTTTCTTAATGCCATGGTTCTTTCCAAAGGTGGATGTTGTGTGAACCGGGTGGCTCTTTCCAACGATGGATGACGTCACAACATTCTTAAGGGATTGAGTTCATTTTCTTTATGTTTTGGTATACATAGTAGTAATGAATAAAAGTGTCTCAATCATTCTTCACTTAGTACTAACACATTTACCTTCGATCTTATGGTTAGAAACAAGTTATTGGCAAAGAATAGCTCTAGTTGTTACCTTTAGACTTGTTGACTAAAACAATCATCGAGTGGTTTCTTTGAATCATTTGTGATGTTCAATCTTAGCTAGGGTTGTTGTGGGACCTTGACTCCGTCTCTTTAACAATCCAGCAACTTGAGAGGTGAGGTATTGAATTGCAAGTCCAAGTTCCATGCCAATAAGTCTAGAACTTGCCCCGAATGTTTGTCTAGGCGAAATTCAAAGTGTAGCTCAGTTTGAGAAATGATTGTAGGCTCTCCTTGATCCAATTTGAAACTTGAAAGCTTCTATAGCCTAACAATATGATCTCCCTAGTGAACCCCTTTGGACTGATGCCCTTTTTCTTTCAATAACCGCGTTACAAGCCTTTACCCGTTCTATAATGACCCTCTCTTGGCACCCGATCTTTCCTTGGCATTATTTATAAACAATTGGCAAAAGCATAAGTTTGGGGGAGAGACGAAGAATGTGAAAGTGATAAAAGGGATGAAGAAAAGGGAAGGCAAAGAAAAGGAAGAAAGGCAAAAAAAAAAAAAAAGAAATATGTCAAAAAGAAAGTGAAAGTTGAATGGGATTCAAAAAAAGCAACGAAGAAAGGCATGGAATGATTAGAAAAGGAAAAAATAATTTTCATAAGCAAGAAAGAGTGATAGTGTATCTTTCTTGTTCCCCTAAGGAAGACGAAAATGACTCAAAGAGTCAAAAAAGTATGAGCCAAAATGAGAAAATGCAGTGCTTAAGGAAAGATGAAACCATCATATGCAGATAAGTCCTACCTTGATCCAAAAGCCTTCATTACATTCCCAAAAAATCTCTATATGATTTCGAGTTGAGTGAGCTTACATTAGTGGTGATTTACATAAGGGGCAAGGTTATGGTACTTAAAGCCGGACTTGTGTCTTTCTTTTGAGAGAGATGAGCGTACTTTTTCATAATCCTTGTTTTGAGTGTTACAATTCTAAAGTGAGATTTGATTATGGAGAGTAGAGGAGGAGGAGTTTGGGTTCCACAATGACCTACGTAATAGAGCAAGCTTCCTTGGTGAATTAAGTCAACTCTTGATGTTCTAGTGTCACAATAACTATGGTATTCAAAAGGTCATAACATAGTGTTGTTGATAATTCCTTTGTGTTGAGGGTAATTGTTAGTCCCAATTGATGCATGATTGATTCCCTTAAGGAAGCTGAAATATCCTTCTTTTTAAGTGGAGGTGGGAATTACCTTATTTGCTCGAGGACAAGCAAAAGTTTAAGTTTGGGGGAGTTGATAAGTAGGGATTTTAACCTATTATTTGCTCTCTTTTACTTGTGTTTTGGGCCAAAAATGCATGAAGGTATTCCCGAAAATTAATGTAATTTGTTTGCTTGCAGGAATTGTTTAAAATGAGCCAAAGGAGTCATAGTCAAATCATAAAGGGTTCAAAACTTGAACAAAAACCAAGACTGGGTCAAGATATCTAAAATGCGAACCGCACAAATATTGTGCGTCCACGAAAGCCACAACGCAGCCGCTATAAAAAATACATGGTCTGCGAAAGGGAGGTCCAAAGAGTTGTATTTTCAGACCGAATGATAAGCGCGGACCGCACCAGAAATGTGTGGCTGCGAAAGTCGCTCTGCTACTGCGATTGAAACTATGCGGACCACGATGCATGAAGTTCAGAGAGCTCACAACTTGAGCAAAAGAAAGAAGTGCTGTCCGCGTCAGAATTGTGCGACCGCAGAAGTCCCTTACGCGGACCCGATTGAAATTATACGAACCGCGATCAGAATTACATGGTCGCACAATCTCCGCAGGGTATTTTTCTTCGAAAATTCAACTTAGTATAAATATAAAATTTTGTCATTTTTATGTTATGTTATGTATTATCAGAGCACGTGAGACGGTTGTACATTCTGTTTTGGGCAATTTTGTACTAGAATTATCTTTCAAAATTAAAATTTCATCTTTTAATCTAGTATTATGAATTTTATCTTCTTTTGATCTTTGATTTCTGTTATTTCCATGAGTAGCTAGACCTATAGCTAGGGTTGTGATCAAACCCCAGTGTGGGTATTTTATGAGCATTGAATTCTAGGGCTTGAATGTGTATGGGTTAGTGATATTTAGCCTAGTTCCTTGTAGAACTATAGAATTAGTGGTTGCAAACACTGATTCATGCCTTTATGACTTAGTCTCTACTTGAGAAATATGGACTAAGTCTTGGAAGAATAGGCTAACAAGGAATTGGGATGAACTCAAGAAATTGATAGCCCCAATTAAAGGGTTAACCTAGAGATAGTAATACCCGACTTGAGCTAATTTCACTTGAATTGTATGAATACCCATTTGGACTTTAGAAAGCCAAATTGGGAAAAATCACTCAAGCTACCGAGAGGTATAGAGTTAGTACTTGGGGGTGATAGCTATATTATAACCCCATTCTTATCAAGCTTACCCTAGATTCTTGGTACCCGTTAGATATCCACCTAGGTAGAAGTCACTACCCTAGTCTCTTTAAATCCTTGAAAATCAACAACAAAAACATTATACTTAGTTTCAAATATTGCATACAATAGAATAGAGTTAGAAGTAGAATCAATCCCAAAGTGTGTGGAAATGTAATTAAGAGCAAAACCTGCATCTAGACTTACATATAAACCTAATTCCAAACAAATTAACTCCATGTGGATTCGATATTGACCTAGTTGGGTAAAACTGCATCGACCACCCTTGTTACTCAATAGTAGTGCAGGCTTGGACCCGATCAACGGTGCAATCTTTCTCTAGAATATCATACAAATTCCCCCTACTTCGATCCGCCGTTACGTGTTTCGTTGCAAAAGACATGTGTTATAGGAATTGTCAAGTGAATCGGTCCAGGTATGTTTAGTCTAAACCTTTCTTTCATTTTAGCATGGTCCAGTAACTATATGTGTTTGATAACGAGACGTAAATAAACGTTCATATTTCTGAATTTATGTACATTGTCCTAGTCTCCTAAGTTTCAATATTCTCCCTTACGGGGACTTCATATTCAATTTAGTTTTGTCTTCTGTAAGTCAGGAGAGCAGAGAGTCTCTCTCTCTCTCTCTCTCTCTCTCTCTCTCTATATATATATATATATATATATATATATATATATATATATTATATAGTATTTTCACCACCATCGAGCTATAATCGATGGGCAAGCCCTTATTGGGCATCCTTTGATCAGATTGTAAGTTATATACCGAGCCTATTGTGGTCGAGCGCCTGTGAGCAAGCCCAGCATGGCCGAGATAGATATCCTAGTATGGCCAAGCGCCTATGTGCAAGCCTACTACGACAGAGCAGTTATATATATACCGAGCCCTATAAAGTCTTGACAAATATTTTACTTACTATATTGAGAGAGTTGAGTCAGTATCAGCGGGTAAGTATATCTTTAGATTATCTTTGACTCTTAGTTATTTTCAGTTATTATATTATCAGTTTAGTTTCAACTTTCAGTATATTGACTTACATACTCGGTACATTATTTCGTACTTACATTCCTTTTTTGGGGGCGCTGTATTTCATGTGTACAGGTTTAGATAGACGGGTAGACCTCCTCATTAGGCATTGCCCGAGTTCAGCTTGATCGGTAAGCTCCATGCCCTTCGGAGTTGCCGGGTCTTGATCTTTACGTACATCTTTGTATATATGTATATATGTTATGAGTATGTCGGGGTCATGTTCCGATCACAGTATATCCATCAGTAGAAGTTTGTGGACATATCCTGTCAGTTATACAGTATGTTGGGCTTGTAGGCCTTTTATGTACATTTTGTTGGTTTGCCAGCTATAGTAGTTACGACAGCCTTGTTGGCCCAGCTTTATATTAATATTAGTTAGTATTCGCAATTGTCTTGCAATGTGGACCATGGCCAAAAGTATGACATTATATGTTCAGAATCCCTTAGTCGCAAATTGGTACGCAAGGATAGGTGAGGCACCGCGTGCCGGTCTCGCTCCCCCACCCCAAGTTCGGGGCATAATAGTCAGCCACATGCCATAATACGACAGAAGTCCTCAGCCAAGGAATAAAGAGGAAGAGTATAGTCAATGACGAATGGATATGTGTATAATGCACAGTACTCTGGGAGATGTACCTGCACCACGTCGTTACTAGCAGGGATAAGTTCAACATGGTCGGGAATTCGCCATTTAGCCCTAAATGCAACAAATGTCACCGCATCCATCTCAGAAATGACAGGTTCAGGATCATCACCGAGTCAGTTCTTGAAGTCTGACCTAACGCGCCCCGAATGTGGAACTATCTCATCCACAGTGGGGAAACCCTCATCTTCTGCAAAGTCCACCTCTTCTTCATGAGAAGGCATGTCCACAGTCAACGCCATAGGATCCGAAGCTCCCTTAAGATTAGAAGATGCACTAGCCATTTTTCTGTCACGTATACAAGAAGAAAGTGCAAATATGAAGGAGATAACAATGGCAAAAAACACTAAGAGGAAAAAGAGATAAAGACGCAAGAACTCTAAAGAAGAAGAAGGGGACGCTTTGAGTTTCGAATGCTTAAGAAATACAGCACTCCAAATGAGGAATTCCCATCCCTATTTATAAGAATACTGACACCCTAATAGAGAAAACCCAAACGCCACCACATTGATTTCGAAACAAAAAAGGCGTAGGAAACAACGTGACGTATTGTGAACACGCGCCATAATGACGCATGATAGAGTGATGTCACTTCAAACTGACGTAATGGTAAGATGCAGCTCTTAAAGTG
The DNA here is from genome assembly GCA_026770625.1 of Nicotiana glauca. Lineage (NCBI taxonomy): Eukaryota > Viridiplantae > Streptophyta > Magnoliopsida > Solanales > Solanaceae > Nicotiana > Nicotiana glauca. Next base: position 99,481 of record MU673408.1, read on the forward strand.
CCATGTCATCACCTCACCATAACAAGGTCATTCCTCGGCCAACATGCTTAGATTTCTCAAATTGCAACTGGTGAAGTCCGCCCATCGAGCTCGTCCAAAAATAATCCCAACGGGTGGAGGAACTAACTGTATGGGTCAAAATCTGACTAAGGAAATCTTGACTAAGAGAAGATAACTAACACCCGAGTAGGCTGAGGTCATGCTTGAGAAGCAACATATTGGCGAGTTGAGCAGTTAGGGTCGAGGTCGAACACTCAGGTCGGCCCAAACGGCTAAGTTTAGTAATAAGATATTTTTGAAGAATATTCTACGGAATATTCTCTGCACTTGTACTTTTTGTTGGGTAAGGGATATGTCCCATATAAGTAGTAATAGAGAGAGAAGAAAGGGGCATGTAATATTATGTATGATAACTTTCTTGAAAATTTGACTCTCAAGTAAATTATAAATAGTGTCTTTACAAAAAGATTCGATTTGTTGTTACCAAGCTTTCTCACATCAGATCCGAGAAAGCTTTCCATATTCCACGTTTGTTTGTCTTACATCACTGTCAGAGGGAGAATCATCCACCTCATTGAATATTTGGGTGAGTCATCCTCTCAATTTATATTTATTGCCATTTAATATATTTATTGCTTGTCATTACTACTTCACACATTCATAACAATATCGTTAAACACCCCATTGGCATTAAGTAGCTTTAAGTGTAGTTTTATATTATTCATATCTACCAATTCCAGATCTAGGATTTATTATGTTTAACTAGGATTTACCCATTATCAACAAAAAAGCTTAACACTTTTTGGTCAAACAATACTCATCTTATCCTATGTGGTACTCAAACACTAGTGTTACAATGTAGTACAATTTGTTTCTAAGTTTGGCGATGATCTCTATTGATCAAAGGGTAAATGAAGCTTTTTATTTCTAGGATAGCAGTCACTATATGCAGTAGAATTTCTGAGATAGCTCTAGCTCGTCATTGAGCATCCAAACCATTGTTTTTGAAGTGAATATTTAGTTCTTCAACTTGTCACACCTCTTTTTTACGGCGCTTTAACATATTTCGACGAAAGGGAATATATATACATAAGCGTAAAAAAAGAGTTTTTCCAAATAAAGGACGGTCAGAACGGGATCAG
>MU673418.1:0-102987 GCA_026770625.1 Nicotiana glauca
TGGCATTAAAACCGTTAATTACAACCCAACACAACCCGACCAGGGTGTCACAAGTCACGAGCATCTAAAGAAGACAGAACACAACTGCTGGGCCAATAATAATATACATAATAAAATCTGGAATCAAAAGATGAAGTCCGGTGCTGCGAACGCTGGCGGTCACCTTGCCCACTACAGTAGTAATACCTTCAATCAGCTATTAACCCGCTTTCGGGTGAACAATACTTGAAACTGCACGCGAGGTACAGGGAGTAAAGTGAGTACTCCAACTCAATGAGTAATAAGAGTAAATAATAACTGAGCAACAAGAAATCACGTAAGAGCACTCCATCATGCTATATAGGACAGTACGACCCTTTGAGAAAACAGTAAAACCGTGAAAATCACTTAGAAAATATTTGGTTCAGTTTAAAAAAAACCTATTTTGAAAATATCCTCTTCCAACAATCAAGCATATGAATGCGAAAATAGATAGTGCAAGTCAGCACATCAGTCAGCCCCTCGGGCTTAGCACTCCACTAACAAATAACACCAGGGTATCTGGTAAACAGTGCAAGATGTAGCATGGATGCCAATGAAATGAGAGTGCTGAATGTCATGACACGTAGTACAAATAGGAACCAATGCATGAATGCAATGCAATGCAATGCATATGACCGCTGCGGCGCGCAGCCCGATCCGTTTAGGTACCCGCGCTCACTGTGGGGGTTCAGACTCCGGAGGGGCTCCTACAACCCAAGCGCAATATCAATATCACACCGCTGCGGCATGCATCCCGATCCATACTCAGTCCAAAATATGCATGTGAGCCACTAGGGCGATTTCAAGTAATAGTTCTCAGTTCCAAACGTTAGAACTTTAGTTTAAGTTTTAAAAACCTTAGAAGTATGACTAGACAGTTCAAAACAGTGTTTAACTCAGGACTGAAATAATTTAACATGCCAAGTATCATGGAAACAGTGATAATAATCCCTAAAGGATTCAATCAGTTGGCACGAGGCCCAATCATGACAATTAATCCATTTTTATAAGGATATCAATTAAGCTTCAATCAATTAGGTAGTTATTTCATTAAGCGGGACGGAACAAGTCACAATCCCCAACGGTGCTCTACCCCACGCCCATTATCCGGCGTGCAAGTCACCTCAATATAGCACTATGATGTGCAAACTCGGGGTTTCAAACCCTCAGGATATCATTTACAAGTATTACTCACCTCGAACAGGTGAAATCTCTCGCATGCGATGCCTTTGCCCCTCAAATCAGCCTCCACGCGCGTCGAATCTAACCAAAATCAGAGCGAATACATTACAATATGCCAAGGGAACAATACCCAATCGAAAACAATCGAGAAATAGCAGAAATCTCGAAACTAGCAAAACCTGAGCTCCGGGCCCGCTTCTCGAAAAATTACAAAACTCACATTACCGGATTCCTCGTCTCGCCACGAGTCTATACATACCAAGAACTCCCAAATCCGAGCTCAAATGACCTATCAAATCCCAATTTGAAATATCAAAACTCAAGCCCTAGCTTTACCCCTTTTTAATGAATTTCAACTAATTTCCATGTTAAATCTAACATAATCTCGTGTATTTAGGCTAAAGAACTTACCTCTAATCATTTCACCTTGAATTCCTCTTCAAAATCGCCTCAAAGCTCTCAAAGCTCGCTAAAAAATGGTGGAAAAATACATAACCCTCGCGGATGAAATATAATATAAAACCCTTCTGCCAACAGCGACTTTCGCTTCTGCGGTCCCGCTTCCGCTTATGCGGGACCGCTTCTACAGCCAAATTCTTGCTTATGCGGATTTTCATTTAAAATCTCACTTTCGCTTTTGCGGCTCCACATCCGCTTCTGCGGATCAACAAAAGCCGCTTCTGCGACATAATGTCCGCTCCTGCGGACACGCCTTTGCGAACCATGTTTCGCTTCTGCGGAACCACTCCACCAGGCCAAGAACCGCTTTTGCGATATAACTTCCGCTTATGCGGACCCGCTTATGCGGATAGCTTTCCGCTTCTGCGTAAATTGCTCAACCTCAACCTTTTCGCACCTGCGATACCTGGCTCCTCTTCTGCGTAACCGCATCAGTGGTTTCCTTTCCGCAGGTGCGGAAACACCTGCTGCAACCAAAAACCTGCAATTCCAGCTTCAAATTTCCTTCCGATAGCCACCCGAAATCACCCCGAGGCCCCCGGGACCTCAACCAAAAGCACCAACACCTCCTAAAACATTATTCAAACTTGTTCCAATCCTCAAAACACATCAAACAACACTAGAATCATCAATTCACATCGGATTCAAGCCTAAGTTTCTTCAAAACTTCCGAAATGCGCATTCGATCAAAAACCCGACCAAACGATGTCCGAATGACCTGAAAATTTGCACACATATCCAAAATCACCCAACGAAGCTACAGCAACTCTCGGAATTCCATTTCGACCCTCGGATCAAATCTCACCCATCAACCGGAATTCGCCAAAATACTAACTTCGCTAATTCAAGCCTAATTCTACACCGGACTTCCAAAATCACTTCCGGCCACGCTCCTAGGTCAAAAATCATCCCCCAAAGCTAACCGAATCACAGGAAATCACATCCGAGACCTATAACTTATAAGTCAACGTCTGGTTGACTTTTTCCAACTTAAGCCTTCCTTAAAGAGACTAAGTGTCTCATTTCTTATCAAAACCAATCCAAATCAACTCTAACACACCACATACTGATAACAAAACATGAAGAAGCATAAAAATGGGGGAAAATGGAACAGTAACACATGAGACGATGGGTCGGGTCATCACAAGTGGCCGCGCATATTGCATTGTGTTCTGCCTCGATTTCTGGACTAGCGCGGTCGTGCTAAGGCCGCGCTAAGATGGTTCAGCATTTTATCTATTCTTTTCTCTCTTCTTTCACACGTACGCAGCTCCAAGCGGCTTCCCTTGCTTTAATTTAGCTCCAAACACTGTTCTAAGTCCTCATAAGCGCAACTTGCTCCTGCAAAACATGAAATTCACATTAGAGCTAATTTATCATCATTTAACTATCCTAGAACGGTGAAGCATAGTCAAGTTGGGACATAAATAGTCGCCAAACTACATGAATCTAGCCTATTATCAACACCCCACACTTAAATCATTGCTAGTCCTCGAACAATCTATCATACTCTATAAAGGTTACTTCCCTAAGGTTTTCCCCTAACGTATCACACCAAGAACAAATCACCAAAGTTACGTCTAGTAGTGTCCCATCTTTTCCTCAAGAGTTGACGCTCACGTGCCGTGCAATATTCATACTTACTCTATACAGAGGTAAGACTTGCCTTTCCTTCGTGAATCAAATGCCCTCACATCAAACAAGAGAGTAGTTCCACAAATAATAATATTAAGAACAATTAGGAACTTAGATAAAATTCGCTCACTCTCAGAAAGAAAATTCATATGCCACATAGATGTACCATAGGCTTGCCCGTAGTGTACTACTCTACTAATCGAGCCCATTCAGTCTAAAATCAATTAGGATTTTATTTGGTTGTAATGTAGGCTAAGGGACGGGTAGGATATATTTGGACATAGTGACTAACCTCCCTAAGCACTTTTAATACAATCACCTTCGCCTTCAAAACCATACTTATGTTAGACCAGACATTCCACCATACTTCTATTTATAATACCTCAAATTCCAGTAGGTGCAGTTGCATCAAGTCACCACTTATCAAGGACTACATTTACTTTTTTTTAAGCGGCTCATATTCTTTTATTTTTCAAAATACTGCACCTTTTTCTTTATTTCATTGGTTCCACTCAAAAACCAAACCACCACCCCACACTTTAACTTTTACATATTTCATAATCATTCAAGTGCTCATGGGAGGTAAAGGGGTTCAAACATATGGGCCGTTCAAACAATTGGGTAAGGTTAGTAATGTGGTTGCCAAAGAAACAGGCTTATAGGCTCAACGGGGTTAACTACGATGTATCGTATTTAGGTGGGTCTACTTTATATATCTGGCTTAATAAAGAAATGCCTATATCACTTCTAAGACTGAATAAAGCTACTATTTCGCTTTGCAAACACACGGGGCAAGTTTTAGGCATCAAGTGCAGAGCATACAATACAATATAACTCACACACACATGACACATGACTCACTCCAGATTGGCTTATCAAGACACTCTCGTTTGAGTACTCAAGTCAGTAACAAACATACAACTTAAGGCACTCTAACAAGAATCAACCACTGAGACTAAGTGTCACACTCTAGTGCCTTCAGGTGTATCAACGCTAAGGGCTGCTCTTCCTATTTCAGCTCATTGCCCATAAGTACCAACTAAAAACTAGAAATAAAATAAATAAAAATTAACTACACCCGGTTCAAGCAAAACTCTTGGAAAAGAACCGTGGCCCAAAGAAAAACCAAGGGAGAGTTACTACACTACCTAAAATAAAAAAAATCTTTTTGGTATTTTCTTTATACTAACTTCCCTCAAGAAAACTATCTAGAAGATTCGTAATCAGGAAGAGTCCAACATATTTCTATTTTTTTTAGACCCTCAAGAACCTGTCGAAAGAGATCCATCATCGGGACAAGTCGACTTACCTAATTTCACTGCTACTCAAAACCACAAAAACAATCAACAAAGAAAACATAAAACAACAGTCAAGTTCTTACATATATACACATACATTGAAGTGTCCCCCACCCCACACTTAAAAGGAAGACATGTCCTCATGGCACACAAAATAAAGAACAGTGAGGTAAAAGAACTTCCCTGATTGATCACTCTTGATTGAAGACCGTGTCCGAGTTCAGATTGCATGCACGACCCAAAACTCATAGTCAGCCCACTATTTTCTTCTTCGATTTAACCTGTTGGGTGGCCAGCGCATCAACACGTGTACCTAAGTCGGCGACCGAGGTACGCAACCCTGCTACCTCTTGCTCTAAAGCTGTGAACAGGGTAACTTGAGTACCCTAGATGGTCCTGCAGCCTCTGCAATTTGCTCATGGGCCGGTGACTCGACCCTTGCTTCCTCTTGCTCATCCTTCTTCAGAGTCATCGAATTCAGCACTATCACCACCACCAGCTGCCACAGGCTCCTTTCCAGTAGTTACCTTATCAGCTCGGAACTTGGAGTCTCTTGGTACTAATCCATCCATATTCAAATTTTCCGGCACTCGAGCTGCACGGCAGAGTCTAGTAACTAAGGAAGGGAAGAATAACCCATACCTCTTTACCGGACAACGGGTAAACATCTCCTCGTGAATGATCTTGGCCACGTCAAAGTTGTGACCATTTACAAATCACCATATTAGAGCAGCTCGAGGAGCATTCACCTCCGTGGTGTTGGAAGACGGGATCAAAAGGTTATTGATGAAATACAACCAGCATTTCCCTTAAAAAGTGAGCGCCGCGGAATGAAACTTCTTCCTATACTTCATCCATACAATTTCCTTGCCGGGTACACAAATGGTTTCAAAAAACATCTCCCACTGGGTGTATTTCCTCCCATACATTTCATAGTAATCGTCGTACTACCCCACCGGTGCGGGCAGCTGGTATATCCTCCGAATAGCCTCAACAGAGGCATCTATGGCCTTCCTGCGCACAGTGACTACGCCATTCACATGTTCCTTTACGTTGGCGTAGAATTCACGGACAGCCATCAAATTCCCCTCGTCCGGCTCTTCTAAGAAGATTTGGAGCCCCCACCTAACCAGCTCAGTATACAAGTTAGATTAGTCCAGCTGGAGCGACCCTATATCCATGCCCCTCTCCGGTATTGGTTTCTTAGGGGCCTTATCCGCGAAGCGGTCCTGAGCCTTGGCGGAGACAAACCTGCTGCTATAAAAAGGACGAGTAGGAGCTGACCCGCGCGACCTGGACAATCTAGCTTGACCATTGGATAAAGCACTGGTGGTTCGACATTTCCTGGAGGGAGCCATAGTACCTGGAAAAAGAATAGCATTAGCACAACACAAAAGGTGTGACTCAACTGCGGTTACTCAGACTTCACTCGCACAATTGGTCACAATTACCCATTTACACTCACTGTGGCATTTAAACAAATACCTTGTGGACATTATATACCGAACCTCCAATTCAAACATGTTGTAACCCCAAGACCACCACAATTTTCCTAAATTCACCCACTAAGTTAAGATACCACTCCACCAACATTACCATCCATAAGCACTACACAAACACTACAAATTACTATAGGAAAAGAGAAAAACAAAAAAAATCTACTACATAATTAAGAAATCAACCAAAACTTGAAATAAATAAACAAAAAGAAAACCTTACCTGCAGTGAGAGAAAGTGGTGAGAAGCGAAGAAGAGTAGTAGAGGGTTGGGCTTGAGCCTTGGGGAATTTGGGAATGGAGAAGAGGGGAATTGTTAGAAGAGGGAATTTAGGGCTGGGTTTTTTTTCTTATGCGTTGAGAAATTGGAGTGAAGAATAGGGGAATAGTAAGGGTGGGGGTGGGAAATAAACAACTATAAACAACTAAAACAATTTAATATACAAAGTGAAAAAAATAAAAAATAAAAAATGTTAAGTTAAATAAAGTGGCAGGCGGACGGTACTAGCGCGGTCGTAGCGCGGTGCGAGCGCGGCCGCGCTTGTGAAACAGTGTACTTGGCCATATGTGCGGTCACTAGCACGGCCACTAGTGCGGTCGTGCTTCATGCACGGTCAGTAGCGCGGTTATAGCGTGGGCGTGCTCCTGGGCGTAAAGCTGAGGCAGAATGTTTGGCCATATACGCGGCCTATAGCGCGGGCGCGCTCTTAGGGTTCAAAATTTTTCCATTTTTTTAACCTGTTCCTTCTGCGTCTGATGGACTTAGCACTCACCCAAGCTTACCTGCATTGGTTAATACTTACCAAAATTAAAATTAACAAATACTAACTATAATAAAGTCACTACGTATTGGGTTGCCTCCCAATCAACGCCTTAGTTAATGTCGTGGCATGACTGTTACAACAAGTCAATGAGTTGCCTCCCATGTAGCGCCTGATTTAACGTCGCCGCAACGACGTAGATGAGCGCATTTAAGGCTCGCTCGACCTCTAAGATTCAGTCAGATGGATCACTGACACTTCCTTGGCTTCATCCATGCCTACATATGGTTTCAATCTTTGCCCATTGACTTTAAATATATGAGAGTCTTTCTCTGAGGCAATCTCTACAACACCTGAAGGGAGCACTTCGACCACTTGAAATGGTCCAGACCATCATGACTTGAGTTTACCCGAAAATAGCCTTAATCGTGAGTTATTAAGCAACACCATGTCTCCGGGAGTGAAATTTCGCTCAACAATATTCTTGTCATGCAACCTCTTCATTCTCTCCTTATATAACCTCGTGCTCTCAAAAGCAAGACATCGGAACTCGTCTAGCTCATGCAATTCTGTGACTCTAGTTGTTCCCGTAGCCTCAATGTCCAGATTCAGCTATTTCATTGCCCACCAAGCTCTATGTTCTAGTTCCACAGGCAAGTGGTAGGCCTTCCCAAACAACAACTTATATGGTGACATACCAATTGGTGTTTTAAAAGCAGTTCTGTAGGCCCAGAGTGCATCATCTAGCTTTTTCGCCCAATCAGTTCTTGTGGCGTTCACAGTCTTGGTCAGTACACTCTTTATCTCTTTATTCGACACTTCGACCTGTCCACTGGTCTGAGGATGATATGGGGTTTCCACCTTGTGGCACACATCGTACTTTGCTAGTAATTTCTCGAAGCCTCGATTGCAGAAGTGAGTTCTTCCGTCACTGATAATGGCTCTTGGGGTCCCAAAACAGGTGAATATATTCTTCTTCAAAAATTCCACCACCACTCTTACATCATTGGTGGGGAGTGCTGCAGCTTCCACCCATTTGGATACGTAATCTACAGCAACAAGTATGTACTTATTGCCAAAAGGAGCTGATGGAGGGGCCCATGAAGTCTATCCCCCATACATTGAACACTTCAACCTCTTGAATTTGGTTCATGGGCATCTTATGGCGACAAGAAATGTTCCCAGTTCGCTGACATTCATCATAGCCCTTCACCCATTGATGTGCATCCTTAAACACTGTTGGCCAGTAGAACCCGGTTTCTAGCACTTTTGCTGCCGTCCTGACTCCTCCAAAATTCCCGCCATATGCCGATACGTGACATGCCTGCAAAATAGAAGATTTTTCTATCTCGGGAACACACCTCCGGGTCATATTGTCAACACATATTCTAAGCAGATAAGGTTCATCTCAGTAATACATGCGGCAGTCACGATAAAACTTTTTCTTTTGCACAGAGGAAAGGTCATAGGGAACTATACCGCCTGCCAGGTAATTTGCAAAGTCTGCATACCATGGCACTTCCTCAAGGCTTGTGTCGAGTAGCTGCTCGTCTGGAAAGGTTTCCAGAATATCCTCTACGTCATCGGGTTTTCTGCTCCTTCAAGTCACAATAGATGATCAGCGACTTGGTTTTCTATGCCCTTACAGTCATGAATTTCCATGTCGAACTCTTGAAATAACAGCACCCAACGAATTAGGCACGGTTTGGACTCCTTCTTCTCAATCAAGTACCTGAGAGCAGCATGATCAGTATATACAATTACCTTATAGCCAATTAGGTATGATCTGAACTTGTCAAATGCGAACACCACAACCAACATATCCTTTTTAGTCATAGTGTAGTTCAGCTGGGCTCCACTCAATGTTCTACTGGAGTAGTAAATTATGTGCATTAGCTTATCTTTTCGCTGGCCTAGCACTGCCCCCATTGCATAGTCATTGGTGTCGCACATGAGCTCGAATGGTTGCTCCTAGTTGGGGGCAACAATGATGGGTATTGTGACTAGCATCTTTTTCAACTCCTCAAATGCTACCCTGCAATCAACAAAAAATATGAATGGGTGATCTTTTTATAACAACTTACAGAGAGGGTTGGTAATTTTTGAGAAGTCTTTTACGAATCTCTGGTAAAAACCAGCATGCTCGAGGAAGCTCCTGATTGCCTTGACTGATGTGGGTGGTGGCAGCTTTGCTATCACATCAACTTTAGCATGATCCACTCGATTCCCTTGCTTGATACCCTGTGTCCCAAGACTATACCCTCTTTTACCATGAAATGGCACTTTTCCTAATTAAGCACAAGGTTAGTCTCGATACATCTCTTCAATACTCGGGTCAGGTTTGTAAGGCACTCATCAAATGAGTTTCCCACCACTGAGAAATCATCCATGAACACCTCCATTATGTCTTCAACCATGTCAGTGAATGTGGCAATCATGCACCTTTGGAATGTGGCAGGTGCATTGCATAGGCCAAAGGGCATCCTTCAAAAAGCATAAATTCCATATAGACATGTGAAGGAGGTCTTCTCTCTGTCCTTTGGTGCAATGGAGATTTGGTTGTACCCTGAGTACCCATCCAGACAATAGAAGTGGGACCTCCCTGCTAGTCTGTCAAACATCTGATCAATGAAGGGAAGTAGGAAGTGGTCTTTCTGGGTGACTAGATTTAATTTCCTGTAGTCCATACAAATTCTCTAGCCTGTGACGATTCTTGTAGAGATTAGCTCATTGTTATCATTTTTTACCACCGTCATTTCACCCTTCTTAGGAACACATTGCACTGGGCTAACCCGGTTGCTGTCAGAGATGTGGAAAATGATTCCCACATCCAACCACTTAGTCACCTCCTTCTTCACCACTTCCTTCATGTTGGGGTTCAACCTTCTTTGGTGCTCCCTGGAAGGTTTATGCCCTTCTTCTAGTAGAATTTTGTGCATACAATATGCCAGGATGATCCCCTTAATGTCTGCCATGGTCCACCCAATGGCAGTCTTGCACTCCTTGAGTACCTGCAAAAGCTGTTCTGACTGCACATCTAGCAAACTAGATGAGATAATAACAGGTAATGTGGAGTTAGGTCCTAGGAATGCATACCTGAGATGGGCGGGCAGTGGCTTCAACTCCAGCTTGGGTGGTTCTTCTACAGATGGCTTAGATGGAAGCGTTTCTCTATTTTCTAAGTGTAGGGGCTCGAATTCAAGTGTTCTATCCCAAAACCCTCTGCCCTCTAGAGCCATCACCCATTCAGCTAATTTTTCCCCATTCACCTAATCTAAATTCGCAAGACATGCAGCCAGAGGATCCTCAATAGTCAATGTCTCATCATATGCTTCCACAATTATATCCACGACATCAATAAGATAACAATTTGTGAATTCACTTGGTCGCCTCACAAATTTCTGCACGTTGAATGTTATCTCCTCATCGTTCAACCTCATCTTGAGCTCCCCAGTTTCATAATTAATGAGAGCTCTCCCTGTGGCCAAGAATGATCTTCCCAAAATTATGGGAATTTCTTCATCTATCTTACAATCTAGAATCATAAAATCTGCAGGGAACACAAATTTCCCAACCTGTATCAATACGTCATCCAAAATACCAGAGGGTCTTTTCACAGTTCTGTCAGCCAGCTGCAATAACATAGACATGGGTCTAGCTCTTCCAATCCCCAACCTCTTATAGATCGCGTGGGGGTATAAGACTTATGCTAGCGCCCAAATCACAATGTGCCTTGGCAAAGGAAAAGTTACCAATGGCACAGGGAATTGTGAAACTCCCTGGATTAGACAACTTCTCAGCAACTGGTCTAGTCACCACCGCACTGCAGGTATGAGTTAGAGTCACTGTGGCCAAATCTTGGAAGTCGAATTTCTAGGACATCAAGTCCTTCATCATTTTTGCATAACCAGGCATCTCCTTCAAAGCATCAATCAATAGAATATTACTTGGATTTGTTCCAACATCTCCAAGAATTTCTTGTATTGTTCCTCTTTCTGGTGTTTGGCCAGCCTCTGTGGGAATGGTGCTGGAGGTCTCTTCTTCCCAATGATTTGGGTTTTCTCTTTGTCAGACACCACCTCAACTACCGGTTCCTGGGCTATCTCAGCTTCTTTCTCAGCCTCAATCTGTGTGTTGGTTTCATCTTGGGTAGGCTGTACTGTCACCTCTGTCAGTTTCGTTGAATAATCTAGCTCAATGGGCACTGGTACAAGTGTCTCAGCCTGTCTGCTTTCTCGAGCCCTCTCTTGCTCCAAGTCCAAGTCTCTGCCATTACATAGACTCACTACCATCAACTGCTTTGGGCCTTGATCTTTTGGATTTACCTGAGGGTCTGCATGCAATGTCACATGAGGACAATTATCCAAAGACATCGAAATCTGACCCATTTGCACTTTAATATTCTTTATAGCTGACTCATGTGCATCTACTCTTTCATTTATTTTCGCATTTGACCCAATAACCTGCTGCATCATTGCCTCGAGTCTAGCAAGCCCATCTTTCTGTCTCCCACATGTTGCTGTTGAGGAGGATGATAACCCTACTGCTGATTTTGATTGTTGTATCCTTGTGGCCTTTGGTAGGGCGCCACATTATTGTAAGGTCGCATGGCTCCCATATTTCTATTGTTGTGTTATGGCTGGACTGGCCTGTATGGCTGATTCTGCTGGCCCCAATTCTGACCACCCTGTCTCTAGCCCCCATAATTAGACACATAACTCATGTCCTCAGGGTAATGATGATGATCACTTTCATCATTCCATTGGCTACCAATTGGATAACTAATGCAAGATGTGCATAAGCCCCCATTAGTTGTATCTACAATGTGCACCTGCTGCTTCTGCCTGACTCTTCCACCTTTTTGGTGAGTATACTCATTTGTGTCATTAAGGTGGCCATATTTTTAGCAAGAGTGTTGAATGGATCTAAGGGCACTGAGTGAACTACTGGAGTGATAGGTGCATTCCTGGTTGTCCACCTCGAATTCTGTGCCATCTTATCAAGCAGGACCTGACTTTCTATCCATGTTTTGCTCAAGAATGCTCCACCAGCTGAAGCATCAATAATAGCCTTCACGCTGTCTGTTAGACCTGTGTAAAACCACTGCCCCAACATCTACGCTGGAATGTCGTGGTGCAGACATATGATCAACATCCCTTTGAATCGTTCCCTTGTTTCTTGCGGTGTTTCCATTGATTTCTGTTTAAAGCTCAAAATTTCATCAATTTGCTGAGCAGTCTTGTTGGGTGGATGAAACTTATTCATAAATTGCTTGACTAACACCTCTCAAGTCGTGATGGAGTTAATGGGGAGTGAATTTAGCCAAGTCTGGGCAGCTCCTGTCACTGAGAATGGAAACAACAACAACTATATTGCTTCCTGAGTTACGTTGGGTTGCTTTTGAGTTTTGTAGATTGATAGGAAATTCTTCAAGTGCTGTTGAGGATCTTCAATGTATGACCCCGAAAATAGTCCCTTGTTTTGCAACAAGTGCAGCATGTTGTTTGTGATTTGAAAAGATTTGGCCTGTATCTGTGGGACTAATATCGCTGTGGCAAAATTCTCAGTTGTGGGTTGCGCCCAGTCATATAGAGGAGCCTCTGGCACAAGAGGTGCCACTACTTGCGCAGCCGGATCTACCTCGCGATTCCCCATGTCTCGTTCAAGTTGTTTAGTTGATTGTTGTTGTTTGTTTTTTTGGTTGGCCCGATTCAAGGCCTTGAAAACTTTTTCGGGATCTGATAATGCTTCAAATACTTCACCAGTTCTCGATGAGTTTCTCGGCATGCACCTGTACAACCAAGTTAACAAACATTAAAATTTCAATGTCTGGATTGAAAATAAAGAAAACTGACTACACTAAGAGTCTTTGTATTTCTTTCAATTGTAATTGATAACACCGTTAATTCCCCGGCAACGACGCCAAAATTTGATCACGCCCAACTATGACTTATAAAAAGGACAAGCGGTCGTTGCAAATATAATCTGAATATTTAGCCCAGAGTCGAATCCCACAGAGAATTAACCTACCAATTACTTTTGTTAGACTCACTAAATTCTTCATAATCAACTTCGTAGATATTTGAACTAACAATTGGTGATATTTTTACTAACTTGAACTGAGTAAATTTAAGTAAACTAACAGCTAACTATGACTGAGTTGTTAACAAATAAAAGAAGGATCTAAGGTTATGATTTCCCCTATTAATGGAATCCCTTCTTGTTATGTTTCACATATATTTGCCTAACCGTCTCTATCGATCATGAGCACTCTTACTACCGTAAGTCTCTCCCGCGTAATTACGATAATTTACTAGACGCACTCTCCCGAGTTACGCTAGCTGGCTTTTATTACAGCTCACTTTAGATCGCACCCAAGGTTTCGTTATCCCTAATCCCACCTTTAAACCCTCGGTTATTGATTCCTCATATACTTTGGGAGTGGTGTTGTTCAACAATTACCTAAATATGCACTCTTTTCCGAGTAATACATACTAAATAGGCCAACTAATTGAAGATCCTATCAATTAACTACAACAAGAACGTAGTTGAACAAATAGAGATTAAACTGGGCAACTATATTAACATAACAAGAAGTTCATCCTCAACAGGTTCCATCAAAACCCTAGACAAAATAATTAGCTACTCATAATCGTGTTCATAATAGCAGCAAAATTCAAAATGAATGATAAATAAAAAAGGAAGAAAGGTAGAACTCAATGTCGAATTATTCTCCTTGCCTCTTGCCTCTTCTTGCCTTCAACTAAATTGTAAAAACCTTGATAATGTCTCTTTGGGCGAGCTGGGCCTCTTATAGGTTAAGTGGAATTACCCCCAAACTTCCAAGTTTGCCCCTGAGCTTATGCGCTCCGGACTGGACTAGCGCGGCCGTGCTCGAACCACGCTAGTGGCCGCGCATATTGCATAGTGTTCTGCCTCAATTTTCTGGACTAGCGCGGTCGCGCTAAGGCCGCGCTAAGATGGTTCAGCATTTTATCTCTTCTTTCATACGTACTCAGCTCCGAGGGGCTTCCTTGCTTTAATTTAGCTGCAAACACTATCCTAAGTCCTCATAAGCGCAACTTGCTCCTGCAAAACATGAAATTCACAATTAGAGTTAATTTATCGTCATTTAACTATCCTAGAACGGTGAAGCATAGTCAGTTGGGGCACAAATAGTCGCCAAACTACACGAGTCTAGCCTATTATCACATACGACCCATTTAATAACTCAAACTACTATCTACCATATCAAATGATAATGAATTATTCTTTAACATAACTTTGTGTATGAGAAATTAATCAAACATTTTCTTACTAGCATAAATTTTGCACATAAGATAGGTGATGTGCACATTTGACGTTGCCTTTGAAAGCAACTTCATTTGTATTTAGCAAATCTAAATTTTAAGTGATCAAGTGGGGGACCTGAAAATGAAGGCTTAAGTCCATCGAAGGGCAACTCGACCTAAGCAGAGCTTGCTTGTTTAAACAGGTAATGCCCGTCAAAATTAAACCTCAACCTCACACGTCCTCCTTTATTTCTCATTTCCATCCAAATAGGAAAAAACATTAAAATCTTTGTGTTGGTGCGAAAATGCCTCAAGAAAGCTGAAAAGCGTTGTTTGACGAGTGTGTACTGCGTAGTATTAGGTAGTTTGTCAGGTAAAGGCTGACCAAGCCAATGATGCTTAGCTGGTTTTTTCGGATGATCAGCCACACTAAAAGTGAGACACGGCGTGGACTCCCAATAGGGGCAGCTGAACGATTTTCAATTGTTATTATGTGGCTAACGTTGAGAAGATAAGATGACGATGCTTCTCAACTATAGATTCCTAGGCTTATTTCTTGAAATTGTCTTAGAAGTAACGTATTGAAAATTTGTGAAAAGATAAATCCGGTACTTAACTTTGGATAAACATTTGACTAACTATATGTCTAATGAAAGCTACAAGAAAGCATGCAAATGAAAGCAATATAAGGAACGATTACAGGAATTGGAATTGGATGAAAATACAGAGCTGGTCACTAAACCACTAAACCATCATATCCTAATTTTTCCAACGAATTCACCAACTCTTTCGACTAGACCAAATTTGAGGTAAAACTTGTGGTGATAATTCATGATTCATTTTGGGAGCTTTAATTTAAAGAGTATTAATATCCTTAGATCTCAACTTTATGCTGAATTTATAGGTCCAGCAAGCAGGGACTGCCTCGGAGCTGACTCTGTGCTATGCTATGTGGAAATGAAGTAGATACTGGACCTAGACGTTGAATGGAATTGCAATTTGCAATGGATTGTTTACTTTCTTAATTTCAGGTTTTTCCTTTACAAGATGCACCAGAAATGCGAAACATTCCATCTGGTTGGTTAAGTAGATTGGAAGATGCAGTCACCACATATTTTTGGGAGCAATCTGGGATGGCCTGGAATTATCTGTTTTACACACTTTTAGAGAGGTCAGTTATTGAATTTGACAAGATTAACGTGAACTAGTGTGAACATTTGAAAGCCTCATTTTAGGAGAAAATTGGTAGATGCATTTTTTCATGCATTTACATTGCATGATCACACTTAATGTGATATCGTGCATGACATTATTAAGGTCATTTCCCTTCTATAAATAGCAAGGGTTTTGTTCATTTGTAAAACATCTCTCACTTGCCTTAGTATCTCCTAAGACATTTAAATCTTCTTTCTCTCCTGTAATATTTCACTTGTATTTCTGGAGTGAAATAAAATTTGAGTTGATTGTGTCCGACAACTAGGCAAAAATCAAATTTTACCGAATCTCGTAAATTTCTGGTATTTTTTATTATTATTGTCTCACTTACTATTTACTAGCTACCTTTAGATATAGTAGTTGTGATTTAATCACTCTATATATATTCAGCTTCCGCAACAATTGGTATCAAAGCCAATGTTCTGTCTGAGTATGCTCTGTGGTTGCAGCATAGTCTGAACTTCCACATCAGATAAGAATTACTTTGGTGTCCTGTAGTTTCAGCAAATAAATAGTATCTGTAGCAAAAATGGGAGACAACAAAAATGAAGAGTCCACATCGAGTGTCAGTAATACGTTGTTGGCAACTTTGCTTATGACAAAAATTATGTCAAATGCGAAATTTGCAGTTAAAATTTTTGATGGGTCAGGACATTTTGGGATGTGGCAAGCTGAGGTTCTTGATGTCCTTTTTCAACATGAGTTAGGTATTGTCATAGAAGAAAAGAAACCAGAGACAATATCAGAGAAGAAGATTGGAAGATTATCAACCGCGTTGCTTGTGGTACCATCAGATCTTACCTCGCAAGAGAACATAAATATCCATACACAAAAGAAACTTCTGCAAGTAAATTGTGAAATGCATTGGAGGATAAATTCTTGAAGAAAAACAATCAAAATAAACTTTATATGAAAAAACACTATTACGCTTCATATATGTTCCTGGTACTACAATGAATGATCATATCACCAACTTTAATAAGTTGGCGACAAATTTGCAGAATATGGATTTGACTTTTAGTGATGGAGATATGGTCTTAATGTTATTAAGTTCACTTCCCGATGAGTACGAGCATCTCGAAACAACTATATTTCATAGGATGATGAAGTATCTCTCAAAGAAGTTTATTCTGCCTTATACAACTTTGAACAAAGAAAGAGAGAAAGGCAAAAGAGTGGAAAATAAGAAGCTCTGGTCGTGAGATGTCGTTCTCAAAACCAGATGAGAACGTAGAAAGGAAGATCGAAGTCAAGATCCAGACCCAGCAAATATGAATGTGTCTTTTGCCGAGAAAAGGAGCACTGGAAGAAAGACTGTCCAAAGTTGAAAAACAAGGCCAAACCTAACAATGGGAAGGCTGTCATGGATTCAAATGTAGCTGATTGTGACGACTCTGATTTATCACCACTTACAACCCAGCCATTCAAACCATGTGACATATGGTTGATGGATTCAGCTTGTAGCTATCATATGTGTCCTAACTGGGACTAGTTCGTTGATTTTCAAGAAGAAAAATATGCAGTTATTCACACCGCAAATAATAATCCTCTTACCGCATATGGTGTTGGTTCAATCCAATTAAGAAACCATGATAAATTGATCAGGACATTAATAGATGTTCGATACATACCAAAATTGAATAAAAAGCTCATTTCTGTAGGAGCCCTAGAGTCAAAGGAGTTCAAAGTCGTTACAGAAAATGGGACAATGAGAATATGCTCCGGTGCACTAGTGGTAATGAAGAAAATTCGGCGAAATAATAACATGTACCACTATAACGGTAGTACAGTTATTGGAACAACAACAGTGACATCCAGTGATGACAAGGAGGCAGAAGCAACTAAGCTATGGCACATGCGCTTGGGACATGCTAGAGGAAAATCCTTGAAAATTTTATCAGATCAAGAATTGATAAAAGGAGTAAAGACTTGCATTTTGGAGTTTTGTGATCATTGTGTCAAGGAAAAACAGACAAGGGTTAAATTTGGAACAGCAATCCACAATACTAAAGGTATTTCAGATTATGTTCACTCTGATGTTTGAGGTGCTTCCAAAACACCTTCATTAGGTGGGAAATACTATTTTGTAACCTTTATTGATGACTTTTCTTGGAGAGTGTGGGTGTATACTATGAAAACCAAATATTAGGTGCTGGGATTTTGTCTCAAATGGAAGGCAATGATAGAGACTCAAACAAGCAGAAAGATTAAGTGTCTTCACACAGACAACGATGGAGAATACAAAAATGATCTTTACAATAAAATTTATGAAGATGATGGCATTTTAAGATATTTCACTGTCAGAAGTACACCACAACATAATGGAGTGGTAGAACATATGAAGCGGACTTTGCTGGAGAAGGTTCGGTGTATGTTGTCCAATGCTGGCTTGTGCAAAGAATTTTTGACTGAGGCAATAACGTATGCATTCTACCTCATTAATCGCTTACCATCTGCCGCTACTGGTGGCAAGACATTATTTGAAAAATGATATGAAAAACCTGCTGAAGATGATATGTTTTTGCATATATTTGGCTCAATTGTATACTATCATGTGAAAGAGTCAAAATTGAAACCCAGAGCAAAGAAAACTATATTTATGGGAATTAGTTCTGGAGCCAAAGGATGTCGTTTATGGTGTCCAAAGACAAGAAAAATTATATTCAGCAGATATGTTACCTTTGATGAATCTACCATAATATATAAGGTGATAATTGATGATGTCAAACAAATTGATAATGCTTCAAAGCAGGTGGAGTTCGAGGAAAAATTAATTTTCCCAACGCAAGGAGAAAATGAGAAAATAACAGAAGATTTTTCTCCGGAAGAAGAGCCAATAGAGAGGGAAATTCCAACTCAGGAGCCTCAACAACAACTTGAATCAATAGCAACCAGCAAGACAAAAAGAACAATAAAGAAACCTAACCGTCTCATATAGACGGTGGCTTGTACATCCTCAATTGTAGCTGATGGTGTTCCTACCACTTATAAAGACACAGTCCAAAGTTCAAATGAAGATAAGTGGAGGATTTCCATGAATGAAGAAATGCAGTCCCTTCATCAGAATTGCACATGGAAATTGGCCAATCTCCCAAAGTGCAAGAAAACAATTGGGTGCAAATGACTATTTGCAAAGAAAGAAGAATTTCCTAACTAAGAAGATGTTCGTTACAAAACAAGATTGGGGGCCAAAGAATACACTCAAAAAGAGGGAATTGATTATAATGAGGTATTTTATTCAATCGTGAAACACTCATCCATTAGAGTTTGGTTGGTTTTGGTAGCTGTAAAGCCCCAGAAATTTTTCTAACAAGATTAATCCGAACTCGAGCTTAAGAGAATATTTTGCGAGATCTCGAAGTGCTTGTGAACCCACACGAGGGTAATAGGATCATTACAATACTTGGGCATGAAGGTAAGATGGATTTAAGGTCCTCAAGTTGTATGGTTAAAGGCATAGCTTGGAATGATTGAGCAAAGGGGAGGAAAGGATTCCAGCAGACATGCGTAGCCTTCTTGCTAGCCTACGTAGGCAAAAACAAAATGAAAGTGAGGGGAGGAGTTATGCTGTGTAGGCTACACAAGACTGCGTAACCAATCTGCGTAGGCTATGGACCCAACCCGCAGGCTATTTTCTATAAAAATAGGGGAGTTCGGGGAGAGAGAAAAGAAAGAAGATTTTGGCGTTCTAGAGAGAGAGGCTCTCAGCCACGGGCATTCCATACACTCCAAGGTGAGTTTTTATCCATGTTTTGTGCTAATTAATGTTGAGAAACACTAGTATTAACATTGTAACATCCTTGGGTTTGCTAGATTTCATCAAATCCACCAAGAACACCAAAAGAGGGATTTTCTAGGGATTGCTTTTAAAGGTAATTCTCACTACTTGAAACCTATTTATGGAGTATAAATGAGTGTTTTAATATTACTTATGAGTTGGAGAAGTAGTTGAAAGATTGGGTTAGATGAACCCCAACTTTGACATTAAAAAGCTTATTGGTAAGGAAGATGAATAGTGTTGGATTTATTTGAACGACGTCGTTTTGAGTTTATAATGGAACGACTAGATTTCATAACATATTCAATGGATGAATTGGAGTTGACATTCAAGGATTAAACTTCAAATGGTGAAATAAGGATTTTTGTGAAAGTTGTGAAGTTGGAACTAAGTGTTAGGCGCTTAGTTGGTTTAATTGGTATTGTTGTGATGCGTTATGTGAACTCATAAATGTAGATATAGACTTGTGATGGCATTTGGGCATTTTAAACAAATTAGAGAATCGTAGTAATAGTTGAAGCTTGGGCTTGGGTAAGTTGATTAATACTTACTCTTCTTGAGGGATTTTCTCTAAATTCATATTTGAGTTATTAAGTGAGTTTATTTGTAAATGTGCATCCATACTTGTGTGGATAAGCGGGAAAGGATGACACCATGTATTTGGAGTTGTGTTGCATAAAGAAAGTTTTGTTGTTTTACAATTGAAAATTCTTGTTTCTAAAGATTTGATGTCAAATGATGCTTGAGGAAAATGTTATAAGTTTTATTCAAACTTGAGTATTGGAAAGAATATAAAATATTTGAGGGCTAAAGATGTATTTTTATAAAAAGTATTACCTTTGAAACTTGATTAATGGATAGCACTCGTTTTATCTTTGAAAGATGAATGTTAATTTGCTAAAGGCTTTAACATGAAAAAGATCATAAGTTTAATTGTTTTATTCAAATGACTTAGTTTGGCCATGAGCAATGATTTGATAAAATAGATCCTATGAGTCTAATATGCTATGAATTTATTTTTGAAATATCAAATGTTTTGGAAGTTACTAGTGAAGACCACATAGATTGGTTCGAATGTTGAGTTCATTACCATGGATCGTGCCGGTGTAGGGAGACATTCTAAGGCTAGGCCGAGGTTTGTGGGATAAGATCCCCCATTGAGAGGGAAAATGATAATTACTTAAAGTAATGATGTTAAGTTGACTCGTACGACACTACGGGAAGCCGTCCAGACAAGTAGGATCAAATACTTACTGCTAGGTCGATCACCTAGTAATTATTTATTACGTCGGTGTCGGTATATTACTCCCGGTAAAAAGGTAAAAGCTAATTTTGTTATGTTTATGCCTAAGGAGCCGAAAGTGATGTCAATAACTTAATGAAGTTGAAATAATTTTACATGATTTTTATTAGAATCATGGGTTGGCATAAATATTTTAAAATATTATATCATGATTTACATTTTTCTAGTCTTTTCATTTAAAGTGATAAAGACTATGAATTGATATAATTGTTATCGTTTTATATCAATGTTGGTTGCATTATTTTGGTAAAGCCTTGTCCCAGAAACTTGAGTTAGAGAGAATCTATGACACTTGTTGAGTACCGCAGTGGTGTACTTAGCCCTAAGGGGCCCCTCTCCAGGGTCCCGCTTACTTTATATGTTTTAGGAAGATGTGTGGTAAGTGATGAGCATATGAGGCTAGGATGACTCTCTTTCCGAGGTGTATGGTAAGGCACCACTTCTATTTTGTGGTAGTTGTCATGTTGATTCTTTATTCTTAGTTGGTCGGGATTATCCCAAGTGTTTATTTTATTCTCATGTCCTAGAGATTCCATAGACTATTAGAATTCTTTTGGGGTTGTAATTGATAGTCATTCATATATCATGAAATGAAGAGACATTGTTATCCTTATGTATTTTCAATTATTAAAAATGACTTATTTAAAGATTATACTTCATGTATGATTTTAATCATTTAAAATGATTATGTTTTCAAAAAGGCTTCTGCATGCATATGTTAGTCATATAGATGGATATTCTAGTATGGGTTAGTTCGCCCGGATTGGGTAGTGTGCTGGGTGCCGGCCACGTGATTTTGGGCCGTGACAGTAGCACAGTTGAATTTGGAACTAGTTCAGTTAGATGTAAAAACTGCATTTTTACATGGAGACTTAGAAGAGGAAATATATATGTCTCAGCTAGAAGGATTCAAAGTTGTTGGAAAGGAAAATATGATGTGCAAACTTAAAATATCATTGTATGGATTGAAACAATCTTTCAGACAATGGTACAAATAATTTGACAAGTTTATATTGCGGCAGAAGTACAGAAGAAGCAAATACGATCATTATGTGTATTTGCGCAAGCTTGAAGACTCCTTCATATATCTTCTCCTATACGTTGATGATATGTTGATAGCTTTCAAAAGTCAAGAGGAAATTGAGAAGTTGAAGATTGAACTAAGAAAGGAGTTTGAGATAAAGGATTTGGGTGAGGCGAAGAGAATTTTTGGCATGGAGATAAAAAGAGATAGATATTCAAAGAAACTTTATCTATCTCAGAAAGAATACTTGAACAGAGTAATAGATCGATTTGGCATAAGTGAGAACACGAAGTCGGTTAGTATTCCGCTGGCTCCTCACTTTAAGCTTGGTGCTGCAATATTGCCAAAGAATGAAGCCGAACGAGAGTATATGTCAAGAGTACCATATGTGAATGCCGTTGGTAGCTTGATGTATGCGATGGTTTGCACATGACTTGATATTTCACTTGTTATCTGAGTTGTAAGCAGGTATATACATAATCCCGGAAAGGGGCATTGGTAAGCTGTGAAATGGATTCTACAGTATATCCGTAATAATATAGATGTTGGATTGATTTTTTGAGCAGGAAGATAGTCAGTATCTGGTTGGATATTGTGACTCGGATTGTGGGGGTGATTTGGACAGGCATAGATCAACTACTGGTTATGTTTTTACTTTTGTAAATGCACCAGTTAGTGACTGCGATCAAGTTTCAACATTGTTTGAACTTGATCAACATTGTTGAACTTTGAATATTGAAGTTAAAGACACAATCAAATTTATCAATGAGAAAATTGAAAAAGTAAAATCTTGCCAAGGTGGGGATTTGCCGAATTAGACAAGATTAATATGAACTAGTGTGAACATTTGGAAGCCTTCTTTTAGGAGAAAATTGGTAGATGCATTTTTTATGCATTTACATTGTATGTGTCACGACCCCAGTTCGCCCTCCGTGAACATGTCGTGATGGCACCTAGTCCCTATAACTAGGTAAGCCTAACAATACGGAAAACAACATAACTTGCGGAATAATTTATTAAAACTGAACAACTAAAAAAAAACTGTATATAAATGCCGCTCGGCATATACAACTCAAAACGCGGAAGTCTTCAATATCACCCCAAAACCCGAAAACTCATGGGAACACAAGCTAACAGAAGGTAAATACATTTCTCTAACTTCAGAATGTTAAAAACGAACAGTACGAAATGAAAAGCTAACTGCTAAAGCTAGAATAAGAAAGAGACTCCTGGTCTGCGGACACGGCAGATGTACCTCGAAGTCTCTGCTAGATCTCTCCGCCTCGAGGATGATACGCCTGGGCAGAGCTACCTGGATCTGCACATAAAAAACATGCGCAGAAAGGGCATGAGTACACCACAACGGTACTTAGTAAGTGCCAAGCCTAACCTCGGTTGGGTAGTGACGAGGAAAGGTCAGGGCCCTATTGAGATAAAACATAATAAATGATAGGATAAGGAAAAACAATATAGATAAAGTCTACAACGAGAATCTAAGTAGGATAAATAAGGGAAACCGTAATAGAAAAATAGAAACAAGACATTATAAGGAATACTGCTCATAACAGGAAATAATAACCGGGGATCTCTTGGTATCCCGAGGATCTCTTGGTATCCTTATCATATACCCGAGGGATCTCTTGGTATCCCGATCTCTCACACGGGGGATGTCTTGGTATCTCGAGGATCTCTTGGTATCCTCAATACTTATATATACATGTGCCATAGATCTCTTGGTATCCCGCACTCTCAGTCCCGAACATATCACGTATAAGGATCTCCTGGGATGCCGTCCCGTAGTCCCAAATTTAAAACATACAATAACAGCTCAAATAACAAGAATAATGCTAAACTCAGAACAAGTAATAGTAAATTCTAGCCTAACATGCTTCACGGAGTGCAAACCAGATAGTTTAAGCAAATAGGCAAATAAGTCAACTAAACATGCTTCTCCAAGCTAACACAGGAAGAGCTTACAATTAGAATAACAGATAAGTAGATGAAAAACTCAATTGAAATACTTCAAGTAAAAACGGATTTTTTAACAATTAGCTCAAGTACGCGCTCGTCACCTCACGTACGAGACATTCAAATATCAAATATCATGTCCTAAGGGGAAAGGTCCCCCACACAAGGTTAGACAAGCCACTTACCTCGAACCGACACAAAAATCTACTAGAAACCACGCCTTTGCCACGACTGCCCGACTCCAAATGGTCCAAATCTATTAAATTCAATTAAATATCGTAAATAACATCTCAAGCAACTGATTCTAATATTTAATTTAAAGCTAAGGCGCGAAATTAGGTAAAATAACCAAAATGCCCCTCAGGCCAACATCTCAGAATTGGATAAATTTTACATTTTCAGAACCCTCGCACTCACACGAGTCTAACCATAAAATCTCTCAATTCGGAGGTCAAACTCCAACTCAAAACTCAATAATTTGGTCTATGAAGTTTTTTCCCCATTTTCCATTCAATATCCGAAATTAGATGATGAAATTAACTAAAGATTGGTGGAATATAACTAGAAAGTGTTAAAGAAATGTTACCCAATGATCTCCTCTTCAAAACCCTCTCAAAATCGCCCTCTCCCGAGCTCCAATTCGATTTTTCTAACTTTTAAAACTAAACCCTCGAAATTACTATTTTTGGCCAGGGGTTTCCACTTCTGCGATCAAGGGACCGCATCTGCGGGGTTGCTTCTGCGGAACATGTACCGCTTCTGCGGCTTTCACTAAAATGCTCATTTTCTGCTTCTGCGGTCCTAATCTCGCAGATGCGGATCCGCTTCTGTGGAAATTCCACCGCATCTGCGGAAACTGCTGAACTAGCCCAAACCCGCTTCTACGGTCTTCCTAGCCGCATCTGCGGTTCCCAAACTGCAGATGCAAAAATACCAGAAGTAGAAAAAATTTGCAAATCTCCTAACTTCAAAAATCCTTTTGTCAACCATCCGAATTCAGCCTGAGGCCCCCGGGACCTCAACCAAAAGCACCAATAACTCCTAATACCCTATTCAAACTTGTACCAATCCTTAAACCACCTAAAACAACATCGAAAACTCGAATTAACCAATGATTTGAGCCTAAGAACTTCAAATTTCATCAAAATACACTTTCGATCAAAAACCTAACCAAAACACGTCCGAATGACCTGAAATGTTTCACACACATCCCAAATGACATGACGGAGCTACTGCAACTTTCGGAATTCCACTCCGACCCTCAGATCAAAAACTCACTCTCGGACCGAAAACTTCAAAAATTCAAACTTCGGCATTTCAAGCCTAAATTAGCTAAGGACCTCCAAAATACATTCCGAACACGCTCCCAACTCCGAAATCAACTAACGGAGCTAATAGAACCATCGAATTTCCATTCCAAGGCCGTCTTCATACTGTTCCGACTACGGACAACGTTCCAACACTTAAGCTCTCATTTAGGGACTAAGTGTCCCAAAACTCTCCGAAACCCAACACCGAACATCCCGACAAACCAATATAGCATAAATGAACTTAGGGGAAGCAGTTAATAGGGGATCGGGGCGTAAATTCTAAAAATGACCGGCCGGGTCGTTACATCCTCCCACACTTAAACATGAATACCATGCAGACGAACATGAATACCGGCCGGGTCGTTACATCCTCTCTAGAAGTGCGATGTAAACTCAGTACCTCTGTCTGAAATAATAGAAACTGGAATACCATGCAGACGAACGATCTCTCAGATATAAATCTCCGCCAACCTCTCCGATGAATAAGTGGTACACACAGGAATGAAATGAGTGGACTTGGTCAGCCGATCCACAATAACCCAAATGGCATCAAACTTCTTCAAGGTCCGTGGGAGTCCAGATACAATGTCCATGGTGATGCGCTCCCATTTCCACTCCGGAATCTCTATCTGCTGAAGCAACCTACCCGGTCTCTGGTGCTCATACTTCACCTGCTGGAAGTTGAGGCATCTAGATACATACCCAACTATATCTTCTTCATCCGCCTCCACCAATAGTGCTGCCTCAAGTCCTGATACATCTTCGCGGCACCCGGATAGATGGAATACCGCGAACTATGGGCCTCTGCTAAAATCAACTCTCGAAGCCCATCAACATTGAGCACACAAATTTGACCCTGCATCCTCAATACCCCGTCATATCCAATGGTCACATCTCAGGCATCACCATGCTGGACCTTGTCCTTAAGGACAAGCAAATGAGGGTCATCATACTGCCGCTCCCTGATACGATCAAATAAAGAAGACCGGGAAACTACACAAGCTGGAACCTGACTGGGTTCCGAAAGATCCAATCTCACAAATTGACTGGCTAAGGCTTGAACATCCATCGCCGTAGGCCTCTCTGAAGCTGGTAAATATGCCAAACTCCCCAAACTCTCCGCCCGGTGACTCAAGGCATCAGCAACCATATTGACCTTGTCTCGGTGATACAGAATAGTAATATCATAATCCTTCAGCAACTCTAACCACCTCCTCTGACGCATATTTAAATCCTTTTGCTTGAACAAGGGCTGCAAACTCCGATGGTCAGTATAGATCTCACAAGGCATACCGTACAAATAATGACGCCAGATTTTCAAGGCATGAACAATAGCAGCTAGCTCAAGGTCGTGGACAGGGTAATTCTTCTAATGTATCCTCAACTGTCTAGACACGTAGGAAATCACCCTACCATACTGCATCAACACCGTTCCGAGGCCAACTCTCGAGGCATCACAATAGACAGTATAAGACCCCGAACCGGTAGGTAATATCAAAATTGGGGCTGTAATCAAAGCTATCTTGTGCTTCTGAAAGCTCACCTCACACTCCTCTGTCCACTGAAATGGGGCACCCTTCTGGGTCAATCTAGTCATAGGGGCCTCAATCGATGAAAATCCCTCCACAAAACGACGGTAGTAGCCCGCCAAGCTAAGGAAACTGCGAATCTCTGTAGCTGAGGAGGGCCTAGGCCAACTCTGCACTGCCTCCACCCTCTTCGGATCAACCCGAATGCCCTCACTCGATACCACGTGGCCTAAGAATGCCATAGAACTCAACCAAAACTCACATTTCGAGAACTTTGCATATAACTTCTTCTCTCTCAGGGTCTGAAGCACTGTCCTCAGGTGCTGCTCATGATCTTCCCGACTCCGGGAGTATACAAGAATATCATCTATGAAACAATGATGAACGAGTCGAGATATGGATTGAACACACTGTGCATCAAATGCATGAAAGCTGCTGGGGCATTGGTCAGCCCAAATGACATAGCAAAGAACTCGTAATGGCCATACCGAGTCCTGAAGGCAGTCTTCGGGATATCTGGCTCCCGAATCTTCAACTGATGGTAACCTGAGCACAAGTCAATCTTAGAAAACACATGTGCTCCCTGAAGCTGGTCAAACAGATCCTCAATACGAGGCAAAGGATAATGGTTCTTCACTGTAGCCTTGTTCAACTAGAGATAATCGATACACATACGCATAGAACCATCCTTTTTCTTCACAAACAAGATAGGAGCACCCCAAGGTAAAATACTGGGGCGAATAAAGCCTTTATCAAGCAATTCCTGTAATTGATCCTTCAACTCCTTAAACTCAGGAGGAGCCATATGGTACGGAGGAATGGAAATGGGCTGCGTGCCCGGCAATAGATCAATGCCAAAATCAATGTCTCTATCGGGTGGCATGCCCAAAAGATTAGCTGGAAACACATCGGGAAATCCCGTACCACTGGGACTGAATCAACAGAAGGGGTATCAACACTGACATCTCTCATATAAGCTAAATACGCGGCATATCCCTTCTCGACCATATGCTGAGCTTTAAGGAAAGAGATAACTCTACTGGGAGTGTGATCTAAAGTACCACTCCACTCAACACGCGGAATACCTGGCATAGCCAGTGTCACGGTCTTGGCGTGACAATCAAGAATAGCGAACTGGGGCGACAACCAGTCCATGCCCAAGATAATGTCAAAGTCAACCATATCGAGTAACAATAAATCTGCTATGCTCTCAAAACCACGAATAGTAACCAGACATGACCGATAAACGCGGTCCACAACAAGAGAATCCCCTACAGGAGTAAAAACATAAATAGGGGCACTCAAAGAATCCCGAGGCACACCCAAATGCGGAGCAAAGTAAGAAGACACATAAGAGTAAGTAGAGCCCGAATCAAATAGAATCGATGCCTCTCTGTGACAAACCAGTATAATACCTGTAATGACAGAGTCGGAGGCAACAACCTAGGTACGAGCAGGAATAGCATAATATCTGGCCTATCCCCTCTCCCGAGGGCAACCTCTACCTCCCCGACCTTCGCCCCTAGCCGGCTGGGTCGATGGGGTAGCAGCTGGAGCTGTGATCATGGCCTGAGAACTCTGAGGAGCACGCTGTGGCTGAGAAGTCTGTGGGGGTGCACTTCTCCCAAATCTAGGGCAATCCCTCACCACATGGCGGGTGTTACCACACTCAAAACAAGCTCTGGGAGGGTGCGATGGCTGTGACTGGCTCAGGCCAGGTCTGTTGGACTGACCTCTGAAATCACCCCACGCAGGAGGCGCGCTAGAAACTGGAGGTGCATAGTAAGGCTCCTGAGGCATAGGCAGAGCTGGAGCACTGCTGGCTGCTGGAAGAGCTGAATGAACGGGGCGACCCACATAACCCGTACCATGACAACCTGCTGCTGGGGTACAGGCACCAGAGTAGTGACCCGACTCTCGAGACCTCTTGGCCTCCCTCTCCACTCACTCCCTGGCGAGCATATCCTCGATCCTCCTAGCAATGCTCACTACCTGCTGATAAGGGATGTCCATCTCCAACTCTCGAGCCATGCTAGATCTGATGGGTGGGGTAAGAGCCTCAATGAACCTGCAAACTCTCTCACGGACTGTAGCAACCAAGGCCGGTGCATGCCTGGCCAACCCGGTATAGTGGATAGCATACTCCAAAATGGTCATACCACCCTGGCACAAATGCTCAAACTCTGCGCGCCATGCATCCCTGAGACTCAGAGGGACAAATTCTCTCATGAACATATATGAGAACTGGGTCCAGGTCAGTGAGGCAGCCTCGGCTGGACTGTCTATCTCATAAATGCTCCACCAATCATAGGCAGTGAAAGAAACCCCGCTAGACTCTACTATGCCCATGGTGCGAAGAATACGGTGGCACTCCTCTAGAAATCCCAAGGCATCGTCTGATGCTAATCCACCGAATACAGGAGGCTTGTACTTCTTGAACCTCTCAAGCCTCACCTGCTCATCCTCAGAAGCCACTACCCTGTCCTCGGGCTGAATGGGCACTGCAGGCGGTGCGGGAATAATTTTAGGAACCTGCTTAACATTCACTCGCTGCTTAGGAGTGCGGGCGGCGGGGGTCTGTGCTCCTCCCCCGGCCTGGGATATGGCTGCAACAAGGGAAAGCAACCCTGCCTGAGCCAAGGTGGTGTACATACTCATGAATTAAGCCAAAGTCTCTTGGAGAGCTGGAGTAGTAGTGGCAGTAGTAGGCGTGCCAGGTGCCTGGGCTCCGGCTGGATCTGCTGGTGGTGCCTCGGCGGCAGCTCGCAGGTGCTCTGGTTGCACCACGTGCGCGTCCTCGACCTCTACCCCGGTCCCGGCCTCTAACGGTTGCAGTAGGGGTGCGGGTGCCTGATCATCTCGAGTAGCGTGCGTCCTCACAATCTGTGAGAAAATAGAAGATAGAAGTTTAGAATTTGTGATGTCAAGATGTCGCACGACAAGGAAATCAAGTGAAGTGAATTTTTTTTTCCTAACAGTTACATAGCCTCTCATAGATAAGTACAAACGTCTCCGTACCGATCAGCGAGATTCTAATAAATCGGCCTGTGTTCCGTGACTCCTATGAACCTAGAGCTCTGATACCAACTTATCACGACCCCAGTTCGCCCTCCGTGAATATGTCGTGATGACACCTAGTCCGTATAAATAGGTAAGCCTAACAATGCGGAAAACAACATAATTTGCGGAATAATTTATTAAAACTGAACAACAAAAAAGAAAAACTGTATATAAATGCAGCTCGACATAAATAACTCAAAACGCGAAAGTCTACAATATCACCCCAAAACCCAAAAACTCACGGGAACATAAGCTAACGGAAGGTAAATACATTGCTCTAACTCCAGAATGTCTAAAATGAACAGTACGAAAGGAAAAGCTAACTGCTAAAGCTAGAATAAGAAAGAGACTCCTGATCTGCGGACACGGCAGATGTACCTCGAAGTCTCTGCTAGATCTCTCCGCCTCGAGGATGATACGCCTGGGCAGAGCTACCTGGATCTGCACATGAAAAACATGCGCAGAAAGGGCATGAGTACACCACAACGGTACTTAGTAAGTGCCAAGCCTAACCTCGGTTGGGTAGTGACGAGGAAAGGTCAGAGCCCTATTGAGATAAAACATAATAAATGATAGGATAAGGAAAAACAGTATAGATAAAGTCTACAACGAGAATCTAAGTAGGATAAATAAGGGAAACCGTAATAGAAAAATAGAAACAAGACATTATAAGGAATACTGCTCATAACAGGAAATAATAACCGGGGATCTCTTGGTATCCCGAGGATCTCTTGGTATCCTTATCATATACGCGAGGGATCTCTTGGTATCCCAATCTCTCACACGGGGGATCTCTTGGTATCTCGAGGATCTCTTGGTATCCTCAATACTTATATATACATGTGCCATAGATCTCTTGGTATCCCGCACTCTCAGTCCCGAACATATCACGTATAAGGGATCTCCTGGGATGTCGTTCCGTAGTCCCAAATTTAAAACATACAATAATAGCTCAAATAACAAGAATAATGGTAAACTCAGAACAAGTAATAGTAAATTATAGCCTAACATGCTTCACAGAGTACAAACCAGACAGTTTAAGCAAATAGAAAAATAAGTCAACTAAACATGCTTCTCTAAGCTAACACAGGAAGAGCTTACAATTAGAATAACAGATAAGCAGAAGAAAAACTCAATTGAAATACTTCAAGTAAAAATGGATTTTTCAACAATTAGCTCAAGTACGCGCTCGTCACCTCACGTACGAGGCATTCAAATATCAAATATCATGTCCTAAGGGGAAAGGTCCCCCACACAAGGTTAGACAAGCCACTTACCTCGAACCGGCACAAAAATCAACTAGAAACCACGCCTTTGCCACGAGTGCCCGACTTCAAATGGCCCAAATATATTCAATTCAATTACATATCGTAAATAACATCTCAAGCAACTGATTCTAATATTTAATTTAAAGCTAAGGCGTGAAATTAGGTAAAATGACCAAAATGCCCCTCAGGACAACATCTCAGAATCAGATAAATTTTACATTTTCAGAACCCTCACACTCACACGAGTCTAATCCATATAAAAATCTCTCAATTCGGAGGTCAAACTCCCACTTAAAACTCAATAATTTGGTCTATGAAGTTTTTTCCCATTTTTCATTCAAAATCCAAAATTAGATGTTGAAATTAACTATAGATTTGTGGAATATAACTAGAAAGTGTTAAAGAAACGTTACCCAATGATCTCCTCTTCAAAACCCTCTCAAAATTGCCCTCTCCCGAGCTCCAATTCGATTTTTCTAACTTTTGAAACTACACCCTCGAAATCACTATTTCTGGCCAGGGGTTTCCAGTTCTACGGTCGAGGGACCGCATCTGCGGTCCCGCTTCTGCGGAACATATGCTGCTTCTGCGGCTTTCACTAAAATGCCCAGTTTCCGCTTCTGCGGTCCTAATCTCACAGATGCGGATCCGCTTCTGCGAAAATTCCACCGCATCTGCGGAAACTGCTGAACTAGCCCAAACCCGCTTCTGCGGTCTTCCTAGCTGCATTTGCGGTTCCCAAACCGCATATGCAAAAATACCAGAAGCAGCAAAAATTTGCAAATCTCCTAACTTCAAAAATCTTTCCGCCAACCATCCGAATTCAACCCGAGGCCCCCGGGACCTCAACCAAAAGCACCAATAATTCCTAATACACTATTCAAACTTGTACTAATCCTTAAACCACCTAAAACAACATCGTAAACTCTAATTAACCAATGATTTGAGCCTAAGAACTTTAAATTTTACCAAAATACACTTTCGATAAAAAACCTAACCAAAATATGTCTGAATGACCTAAAATTTTTCACACACATCCCAAATAACATGACGGAGCTACTGCAGCTTCCGGAATTTCATTCCGACCCTCGGATCAAAAATTCACTATCGGACCGAAAACTTCAAAAATTCAAACTTCGGCATTTCAAGCCTAAATTAGCTACGGACCTCCAAAATACATTCCGAACACGCTCCCAACCCCGAAATTATCTAACGGAGCTAACAGAACCATCAGATTTCCTTACCAAGGCTGTCTTCACACTGTTCCTATACGGACAACTTTCCAACACTTAAACTCTCATTTAGGGACTAAGTGTCCCAAAACTCTCCGAAACCCAACACCGAACATCCCGGCAAACCAAAATAGCAGAAATGAACTTAGGGGAAGTAGTTAATAGGGGATCAGGGCGTAAATTCTAAAAATAACCGGCCGGGTCGTTACAGTATGATCACATTTAATGTGATGTCATGCATGACATTTATTAAGGCAATTTCCCTTCTATAAATAGCAAGGGTTTTGTTCATTCGTAAAATATCTCTCACTTGCCTTCCTATTAACATTTGAATCTTCTTTCTCTCTTGTAATATTTCACTTGTATTTTTGGAGTGAAATAAAGCTTGAGTTGATTGTGTCCGAGGACTGGGCAAAAATTAAATTTTGCCGGACCTCGTAAACTTCTGGTGTTCTTTTTATTATTTTCTCACTTACTATTTACTAGCTACCTTTAAATATAGTAGTTGTGATTTAATCACTCTCTATATATTCGATTTCCACAGCATAAGCATAAGCATTTAAGAAGATAGACAATACCCATATTATTAGATCAACCCAAGATGATAAAGACTACTGGAAAAAAAATGTACAGAGTGTGCAACCGAGGCAATGTTGATATGGCATCAACAAGTTTAACTAAGTTGACAAAGCTTCTAAGAGCCTGTTTGACTTAGCTGATTTAAAGTAAATAATAAGCAGTAGCTGAAGTGTTGAAACTGATTTTATAAATAATAAACAGTTATGTGTTTAGATAAAAGTGCTAAAAATGATAATAAGCAGTTAAAGTGTTTGGTAAAAAAGAACTTATATGCAACTTTTTTATGTAAAAATAACTCAAATACCCTTATGGCTGTTCACACTAACACAGAGATGATTATTGCAAGAATTTTAATTCTAAGTTATTCAAAAAATGAAAATTATTTTATGTTTCAATTTACTTTTTAGTTCTAAATTTACCAGATAAGATTATTTTAAATTAAATATAAATTATTATGTGATAACCTAATATACAATTATTAATAATTTGTAGATTTTTGGTAAATACATACTTGAATAGTGCGCGTAATATTTGATAAACATTCAATTATGATAAGTTTGAAGTCCCAAAGTAAAAAAACCAATAACTAGGGTGATTTTACATTAAGAATTTTGTGTTTTTTTTTCCTTAGAAAAAAAATAGGAAGAAGCAAAAAAAAAGAAAAAGAAAAAAGGCTCCATCGAGAAGAAAAGAAAAAGATAAAAGGTTTATGAACAATAAGCAAAATACACTAATATGTAGCCTTTTTTTTTACTAGGATAGAATAATTCATCATTTTATTAATGATAGTCACCACCAACAATATTTGTTTTAACAGTTAAAAAATTAAAAGCATATAAGGTCTTATACAACAATATAAGCTACTAATCTAACAAAATAATGGAGAGGCTTCTCATCCAAAACATTACGAAGAAAGCGAAAGTATTGCTGGTCTTGGAAATAAAAGGGTGGAACGAATGTTTGACTCAAAAGATACAAGAATCTCTTCGAACAAATCAATCGAAAAGGAAGGGGTAAATCTTAGCTGAGTATAATAAGTACTAGATTAAGTAAAATGAAGATATGATTGATAATAGATTTTCTCTTGCTCTCAGATAATGTTTTCTTACAAAGTTCTGTCTTTTTTTTTTTTTTTTTTTTACAAAACCCTTCATCCCTGTAACAGCCCAGCCCGCTAGTGATATTGTCCGCTCTGGGTCTAGGCCTCCACGGGTTTAAAATGCGTCACTAGGATCTAAGGCTTGTTAACTTATATACCCAGCATCCCTCTTGTGTTTTGCCGATGTGAGACTCTATCTAAAGTTTGGGGTATTACATACACCCCCTCTATGGACTCAGCGTCCTCGCTGATGTTTGCCCCACCGCATGGGATTCGCCTAGACTCAGCACTGAGGGTTGCCCCGTCTAACCGGGATTTGCCTAAACTCAGTTGAACTCTGACCCACCATCGGCATGACTGACACAAGAGTGGCTCTGATACCATTTGTAATACCCCAGCCCGCTAGTGATATTGTCCGCTCTGGGCCTAGGCCCTCACGGGATTAAAACGCGTCACTAAGATCTAAGGCTTGTTAACTTATATACCCAGCATCCCTCTTGTGTTTTGCCGATGTGGGACTTTGTCTAAAGTCTGGGGTATTACAATCCCCCTTATATACTAAGAGAGACTCCCCAAAGTTATCAGAAATAAACTATCAAGAATATTCGATAGAATATTCCCAATGTCCCCTAACGAGCTTATAATATTACAAGGGTCGTACATTCTACTTTTTTGTAATAAGGCCGTCTCCTTCGGGACGTCGACTCGAAGATGCCTGATCGTTTGTCGTATTTTTCGTAGGTCGTGGTTGGTCAAATTTGGACCCATACAGTTAGTCCAACCACTTGTCGGGCTTGCGAACGGACGCGTCCTCGATGAGCGGATTTCACACGCTCTCTTGGAGGAATTTGACCAATTGGAACGTTACGACATGGTCAATGGATCACGTTTAATAACGCAACGGGTGGTACTTTTCACCTGGAATTGATGTCAGCTCCACGTGTGTCATCATTATGCAGGTTTTCGAGACAAGGATTTGACGGCTTGATGCTTCGATTCTTGTGCAGCTTTGAGACCTGGCGCCTCGATTCTGGAGCCACCTAAACCTATAAATTGGTGGAGATTTGTATTTTTGAAGAACTTTAGCCATTTCTCTCTCAAAAGACCTCTTTCACTCTTCCTCGTTTGCTCTCATATCCTCATGTTTTTTCTTTCATTCTTTTCCTGAGGCTTCTATCTTCTTCTTCCTCATTGGTACTCCTTCGATCGATATCATGCCGAGATCTCGTCGTCCTCATGAAGAGGTTTTTGAGGCTACTCCGCCATCCACGGTGCCCCCCTCTGACAACGGGGATGTAGTGGTAGAAGAAGGTGACAACCCTTTTACGGTGGGGGATTTACTACCGAGACACCCTCTATCTCGGAGTGACTTTCTTAAGGACCCTCCTCCCACTCCGAACCCCATGCTTTCTGAGACTGATCAAGTCCATCTCGACACCCTTCGTATAAAGTTACATTCCCACCCATGAAGAAATGGCTCCAGCGGGGGGAGGGGGGGGATTACGTTGATGTCCATAGACCGGGGTACTGTGCTTTCTACGAGTATCCCTTTATGATTGGCTACACTCTTCCTCTCTTCCCTCTAGCAGAGGAATTTTATAGATTCTATCAGGTTTGCCTAGCACAGCTTTCTCCGTATACGCTCAAGGTGCTCCTGCTACTGACCAAGTATGCAGAATTGGCGGAGTGCGGCGTTTCTATCCACCACCTTCTGCACCTGTTCACGCCTGGCTTCCTCAGGGGTACCATGGTGCATTTGAGACTTCGTGGTACGAAAGGGCTCATGGTCGGGACGGATGACTGGGCAAGCCGTAAGTTTTGGCATAAGTATTTCTTTGTCAAGACTGAGCACGTCGTCTCTAATCCCACCGGATTCCCGGAGCGGTGGAATGAGAAACGTAAGTGTCGTCGCTCATTTAGTTCTCTTTTCTCTTGCATTTGCTGTAAAGCTCATTTTCTTGCCGTTTTGCAGCGATGGGCCATCCGCTTCGCCCTATTGCAGGCCTCAGATATTGGGTAGCCCATCTATTATCCCATGCAGCAGAAACTCGAACTTGGCCCACCTTCGTGAAGCGATACGGCCCTAAAGTTTCTTCCGCTAAATGTCGTACTTACTGCTTTGTTGGTTGCGCGACTGTATTTAATGGTATGATCCTTTATGGTGACAGGTCGAGGAGCTTCCAGGCGTAGGACACCAGTTCCCGCTTTTAGACAAGTCGTTGCTGCTGCGGATACGCAGTTTATCTTGAGTGAGTCTGTTCGGGAGGATCATCCTCAACCTGTTCAGTTGGGAGATTTATCTCGAGTTGTGGCCATGAGGGAAGAAGCCTCTTCGGCACCGGCCTCACATCTGTTGGGTGAATCTTCTGACGGGGACGAGCCGTTGGAGAGAAAAAGGAGAAGGATGGAGCTGGGGAAGGGCGTGGATGCGGATACTGATGGCAGCGGGGCATCCCGAACAGCCCCGGTGCCCGTGTTCATGGTTGATTCCATTTTGCCAGGGAGATCTCCCCAAGTGGAAGGATTTGAACCAGGGGCCGGTTCAGTGTGCTCCGTTGAGGGCGGGGCATCATCTAACGTTGGAGGACACCGTGTTGGGGGTGGCGACTCGGGTTTTGATATCGACCCAGAGGATGTTAACGAATTTGTGGGTCGTCATACCCATGTGGAGGAGAGGACGGTCGGATCTATCCGTCATGTGGTCGTTCCAGGGAGCTACAACCTACTACTGAATAGCGAGCAGGTGGCGTCAGACCTGGCTTCTCTGTGTGCCACTCCTGAATGCGAGATGCTTGGGGCGATGAGTGACGTGGAGTTATCTCAGAAGGTCGCTCGTATGGCCTTGCAGGTAGGTGCCTTTCCTTCTCTCCCCCATTTTTTTCATGTCGTTAGATTGGTACGTTAATCTTCGTTCTATACTTTGTTTCTAACTTCTGCCCTTCTCTTTTGTCAGACCCTCGTCCTGGAGGCAGAGAGAGATCGTCGAGAGAGAAGAAGGACGGGTCTTTACAAGAAGATGTCGTCCAAGTATCAGCAATATCGTACTAAGCATCGGGCGATGTCCGATATTTATCGTCAGGACCCTGAGTTTTAGGTGTTCCGTGAAGGGTTTAAGCAGTGGGAGGACCAATTGGAGTGCAAGATAGAGGAGTTGAGGGAGAGGGACGAAGAGCTTGTAAGGGTCGTTGCCTGTAACAGTGAACTGGAGGCCTCTCTCAAGGCGAAAGAGTATGAGCTCGAATTGAGCAAGGGGGTAATGGCTGAGACTGCCGACTTGCAGGCGAAGGTGGCCGACTTGACCGCTGAGTTGAACGCTAGGGTAGCGGAGATAGAGGGACTTAAGGGCGAGTTGAACATTAGCGCCGATAAGTTGGTGGCAACCATTTCTAAATTGGTGTCTTTGGAAGATGCCCTCCGTATTTCTAGGTCGGAATTGACTGGGGAGAGGAAAGCCTCTAGTCGTCGGGTTGTAGGACTTGAAGGGCGTATCAGAGAGTTGGAGGCAGAGCTGGCTGCACTAAATGGTCAAATTACCTCGCTGAGGGCGGAGGATGCGAGTCTACACTCTCAGCCTTCTACGTCTCATCCTACAGCCAATTCGGCCGTGCCTCATCATTTATACAAATTGTGGGTTCATGCTGAGGCCTGGCTAGATGTCTATAGGGCTCTTCTCACCGAGGGAAGGGTGACCGAGGCAGAGCTTCAGGCCGTTCATACTGCTGCTTGTGTGGCTTGTGAAGCCTACGGGTACGACCCTCATACTGCCGATGAGGGCGATATTATCTCTGATGATGCAGGTCATCTGGCCTCGCATTCATGGTATGAGGATGCTTATCCCACTAGGGACAATGTGTAGACTTAGTTTGTATTTGCTTTTGTTTTAGGGATTTCTGCACGGGTCGTACTTGGGCCTGTTCGAAGGAGCAAATGTAAATGATGTTTTGCTGTAATGTAAAATTTACTTTTGTTGGCTCATTTTTTCCTGTATTTATAGTGCATATGGTGTTGTTTGACGCTTTTGGCTATTGGGATGTTGCTTCGAACTGTAGTCGAAGTAGGATCTTGTCGTGGTTCGAACGAGGTCGAACATATGTTATCATCGATGGCCTTAGCCATTGGGATATTGCTTTGAACTATCATCGAAGTAGGATCACGTCATGGTTCGAACGAGGTCGAACATATACTGTCGTCGATGGACTTGGCCATTGGGATATTTCTTCGAACTATCGTCGAAGTAGGATCCCATCGTGGTTCGAACGAGGTCGAACATATGTTGTCGTCGATGGCCTTGGCCATTGGGGTGTTGCTTCGAACTATTGTCGAAGTAGGATCTCGTCGTGGTTCGAATGAGGTCGAACATATGTTGTCGTCAATGGCCTTTGCCATTGGGATGTTGCTTCGAACTATCTTCGAAGTAGGATCCCGTCGTGGTTCGAACGAGGTCGAACATATGTTGTCGTCGATGGCCTTGGCCATTGGGATGTTGCTTCGAACTATCATCGAAGTAGGATCCCATCGTGGTTCGAACGAGGTCGAACATATGTTGTCGTCGATGGCCTTGGCCATTTGGATATTGCTTTGAACTATCGTCGAAGTAGGATCCTATCGTGGTTCGAATGAGGTCGAACATATGTTGTCATCGATGGCCTTGGCCATTGGGAAGTTATTTTGAACTATCATCAAAGTAGGATCCCATCGTGGTTCGAACGAGGTCGAACATATGTTGTTGTCGATGACCTTGGCCATTGGGATGTTGCTTCGAACTATCGTTAAAGTAGGATCCCGTCGTGGTTCGAACGAGGTCGAACATATGTTGTCGTCGATGGCTTTGGCCATTCTTCGTTGGAGATTCGGTCGTGCTCCCATAGGAAGTTATGATTTTGCTTATGCAATGGAGATAAGGATCACATGTCTGCTTTGCACATATAATGGAGATTCAATTAAGTTCTTGTGAGAATCAAATGTCGATTCCGCACGTACAATGGAGATTCACTTATATATATCCAGTCCCTTCATAACTTCACTCTGGAGAACCTGTTGATGGGTCGAGGTAATGAATAGCACTTCGGTCCTTGATGCATCTCCCTTGCCACCTCGTTAAAAACCTCTCCGGGAAAACCCGATTGGGACAAAACCCGGATGAGGGAAAAAAAGTACGACTTAAGCAACGCCTTCTTTCAGAAGTGGAAGTACTTGAGATGGGTGACGTTCCAGCTGTTTTGGAGTATCTTTCCCTCCATTGTTTCTAATTAGAATGCTCCTTTGTTTGCTGTAGCTATAATTTTGTATGGTCCGTCCCAGTTTGTTCCCAGTTTTCCTTCAGTAGGGTCTTTTGAAGCTTGTGTATTAGCCTTAAGGACGTAGTCTCTGACTTTGAGCGGTCGTACCTTGGCTCTCCTGTTGTAGTATCTTTCTACTTGCTGCTTCTGAGCTACCATTCTTACGTGGGCCATGTCTCTTCGTTCTTCAACTTCATCTAGGTCCTGTAGCCTACTTTCGTCGTTGCCTATTCCGCTCTCATTGGAGTATCTCAAACTGGGTTCCTCGACCTCGACGGGTATAACTGCGTCATTTCCATAGACTAGTGAGTATGGCATTTCTCCTGTGCTAGTTTTCGGCGTAGTGCGGTATGCCCATAATACTTCTGGTAGCAGTTCAGGCCATAGCCCTTTAGCTTCCTCAAGCTTCTTTTTCAATATGCTCAGTATTATTTTGTTGGAGGATTCGGCTTGACTATTGGCGGCAGGGTGGTATGGTGTGGAAAGTATTTGTTTGATATGCCATTTTTCGAAAAACTCGGTCGTTCTTTTTGCGATGAACTGAGGACCGTTGTCACAGCTGATTTCTTTGGGGATGCCGCAATCGCATATGATGTTTTTCCATATGAAGGCAATGACCTCCTGCTCGTGTACCTGAGTGTATGCGCCTGCTTCCACCCATTTAGAAAAGTCGTCAGTTAAAACTAAGAGGAAGCGTACTTTACCTCGCCCTGCTGGGAGGGGGCCGACTATGTCCATTCCCCACTTTATGAACGGCCATGGCGAAGTGATGGAGTGAAGAAGTTCCCCTGCTTGATGTATCATAGGGGCGTACTTTTGACAATGTTCACACTTCCTGACATAGTCGGTGGCTTCTTTTTTCATGGTGGGCCAGTAGTACCCGGCGCGGATAAGGCATCGGACGAGGGCACGATTTCCTATATAGGAGCCGCAGTGCCCTTCGTGCACTTTTTCCAGTACCTACCTGGTTCGGTGCGGTCCAAGGCATTTGGCTAAGGGACCTCCGAACGTTCTTTTGCAGAGATCACCGTTCACTAAGCTGTATCGGGCTGCCTGTACCCAGAGTTTTTTGGCTTCTTTTTGTCTTGAGGGAGTATTCTATCCTACAAATAGGCTATGAAGCAGTTACGCCAATCCCAAGTTAAGTTTATAGAATGTACCTCAATGTGGTCTATTGCAAAATGAAGGAGGATGACCACGTTTTCCTTGTTGATATTTTTAGTGGCTGCAGCTAGTTTAGCGAGGTCGTCTGCTTCGATATTCAGTGCCCTAAGTATTTGGTCGAGGCGGCATTCGTCGAACTCTGGCAGTAGTTTGTTGATTTCCGACTGCTACCTTTGTAGCCTCTGTTCTCTAATTTGGAAAGTCCCAGTGACCTGATTCACCACGAGTTGGGAGTCGCAGTGGAGGACGAGTCATCGAGCGCCATATTTGAAGGCTAACTTCAAACCTGCAATCACAGCCTCATACTCGGCTTCGTTGTTAGTCATCTCGGGGCATCGTATGGACTGGCAAATTACTTCGCCTGTAGGGACCTCGAGGACGAGTCCCAGTCCCTATCCCGAGGCATTAGAGGCACCATCGGTGTAGAGGATCCAGAGGTCGGTACATGTAGAAGCACGTAGTGCTTCCTGTTCTACCTCGGGAAATATCTCTGCGCTAAAATCAACGACGAAGTCTGCGAGTACCTGTGACTTAATGGCGTTTTGCGATTGGTACGTTATATCGTGCTCGCTTAGCTCTATGGCCCATTTGGCGAGCCTGCCCGATAGTTCGAGTTTGTGTAGGATACCCCTTAGGGGAAACGTCGTCACCAGTTTTATGGGGTGACATTGGAAGTATGGTCTAAATTTTCGTGAAGCTACGACCAATGCCAGAGCTAGTTTTTCCAGGTGAGGGTATCTCGTCTCGGCATCGATTAAAGTTTTGCTGAAATAGTAAATCGGGGATTGCGTACCTTTATTTTTCCGGACGAGGACCGCGCTTACCGCAACTTCAGAAACGGCCAAATACAC
Organism: Nicotiana glauca; assembly: GCA_026770625.1. Lineage (NCBI taxonomy): Eukaryota > Viridiplantae > Streptophyta > Magnoliopsida > Solanales > Solanaceae > Nicotiana > Nicotiana glauca. The sequence goes on from MU673418.1 coordinate 40,804, forward strand.
CAGTAGGCATTCGCCTAGGTTTGCTTTGACGAGTAGTGGGGGAGAGGACAGATACGTTTTCAGCTTTCTTAGGGCGTCGACGCATTCATCGTTCCATTGCAGCCCTTGATCTTTCCTTAGCACGTTGAAGAATTTGTGGCATCTATCCGAGGACCGTGAAATGAACCTTGATAAGGCAGTTATTCGTCCCGTTAGTTTCTGCACCTGCTTCTTGCTGGTCAGTGTCTCCGGTATAGCATCAATTGCCTTGATTTGATCTAGGTTGACCTCAATTCCCCTTTGTGATACTAGGAATCCGAGGAACTTTCCGAAAGCTACGCCGAAGGTGCATTTTTTGGGATTCAGTTTCATCCCGTACTGCCTTAGTATTTCAAAGGCTTCTTTCAGATGACCAATATGGTCCTCTTTCTTTGCCGACTTTACCAGCAGATTGTCGATGTAGTCCTCCGTGGTTTTACAGAGTTGTCCTTTGAACATTTTGGTGACTAACCTCTGATATGTGGCCCCTGCATTCTTGAGCCCGAAGGGCATTATCTTATAGCAGTACGTCCCTTGATGGGTGATGAAGGTGGTCTTTTCTTGATCTTCCTCAGCCATCAGAATCTGGTTATAGCCGGAGTATGCGTCTAAGAAACTTAGCAATTCATGCCCTGTTGTTGCATCGATAAGCTGGTCGATGTGAGGTAATGGGAAGGAGTCCTTTGGGCATGCTTTGTTAAGATCAGTGAAGTCCACGCACATACGCCATTTCCCGTTCTTCTTTTTGACCATGACCACATTGGCGACCCATTGGGGTATTTCGATTCCCTGATGGAACCGTTGGCGAGTAATTTATCAACCTCCTCGCTAACTGCCTCATTTATTACGGCATTGAATTTCCTCCTTATCTGCCAAACTGGCGGATGAAGTGGATCGATGTTCAGCCTGTGTGTGGCGATGTCCCTTGGGATTCCTGACATATTTGAGTGGGAGAAAGCAAACAAATTGGAATTGTTAGTTAAAAACTAACGATACTTACCTGGCTCTAAGAGGTTGTGTCCAATGTAAGCCTTTTTTGCGCTGTCGGTGTCGACAATTGGATGGGGTCGAGCTCTTCCGCGGTTGCCTTGCAGGCTTCTACAATGTCGAGGTCCCTGATGGCTTCAGCCTGTATGTCGGATTTGGTACCCGACACAGATGATTGCTATGCTTCCGCACTTTCCCCTCTTAGTTGTTTGGTGTGCGTACAGTCCTGGGTGATTCGGTAGCACTCTTGGGCGGTGCGTGGCTCACTACTGTATATCCCCCATGGGGTGGGAAAAGTGATTACTTGGTAGAAGCTTGAGGGGATGGCTCGCATGGCGTGTATCCATGGTCATCGTATGATGGCATTGTAAGTCGTTTCCTGGTTCATAATGTGGAATATTGTTTCCAGGGTGACCCATCCCACCAGAACATGTAGCATTATTTCTCCGGACGTCTGCTCTACTGCATTGTTAAAACCCGTTAGTGTTATGAAACGCGGTATTATCTTATCCTCGAGTCTCATTTGCACGAGGACTCGCGGGTGAACAATACACGCACCGCTTCCGTCGTCTACCATGATTCTTTTTACATCAGTATCAACGATATGTAAAGTTATAACCAAAGCATCGTAGTGAGGGAAAGACAAACCGTCAGTATCTGACTTATCGAAGATACTATCTTCGATGTCGTCATACCGTTCATGGGCGATTGTCCATTTGAGTTTGTGTGTGGTGGTGAACTTCACATGGTTGATTACAGTGTCGTCGTCGCCGCCGATGATAATTTGTATGGTACGCTCTGGCGAGGGTGGCTTTGGAGGTCCTTGATATGGGTCGCGTCCTCGAGTGAAATTGGCTCTTCCCTTATCGCTTAGCAGTTCTTTCAGGTACCCCTGGTTCAACATCGTAACTACTACTTGCCGCAGACCTATGCAATCCTCGGTCTTATGTCCTCTTTCTTGGTGGAATTCGCAAAGGACGTTGGATCTAATTTTATTTTCTGCGGCCACTATACCTTCGTGCCCAGCTTCTCCAGTACGTACACTATCTCTGAAGGGAAAACACATAAATTATGAGCAGATAGTAGAGGGGGCATACCTCTTTCGTTTCGGAGGGGGGCAGTGTGCCATGACACGACATCCGCATATCGTGGAGGGGGCGGGTTGGATGTACGGATACAGGTCTGATGCCTTTCTCGATTGAAACATTATGGTTGATCTCTTCTCCCCTCGTTACGTCGGTCTCTCCTTGCCTCGGTCTGTACTGACGTTAATCGCTGAAGCGGCCTATTTAGGTCTTCCTTGTCTGCCCTTACCTCGGCGCAGTAGGCATTGTGAATTTCTTCCCATGTGGTAGGGGGGTATTTCATGAGTCTACTGAGCACTTTTTTGGTCGCCTTTGATCCGTTCCTGTTTAACCCATTTTGAAAGGCTGCTACCGCCATCCCTTTTGACACGTTCGATAGACTCATCCTTACTCTATTGAATCAGGCCAGGAAATCCCGGAGCCTCTCGCCCGTCGTTTGTCGGACGGCGAAGATATCATTGACCCTAGTTTCGGCCTTTTTCGCTCCTGCATGGGCGGTGACGAATTTATCTGCCATCTCTTCGAACGTCGATATCGATAGCGATGGTAACTGGGAGTACCATGTCAATACTCCCCCTGTCAAAGTCTTGCCGAACTTTTTTAACAACACAGATGGTACCTGTTCTTTCGACAGATCGTTGCCTTTTATTGCAGTAACATTGTGGATTAGGTGATCTTCCGAGTCCGTGATCCCATCGTATATTTTCAAGTATGGTGGCATCTTGAAGGTGTTTGGAATGGGGTGAGGAGCAACCCCTTCGCTATATGGTTGTTCGACGAATTGGCCCACGTCGCATTTTGGCAATAACTTCGGAGCACCTAGTATTTTATCAACCCTCTCCTGATGTTCCTTCATTTGGTCGCGGAGCGTTTTGTTCTCATTTACCATGTCTTCCATTTTCTTTAAGATAGCCATGAGCGCATCATCACTTGCATTAGTGATAGTACGGGTTAACACTTGGCTCATTGGCGGCAGCCGTGATTTCTGTAGGTGTTACGTCTTCGACATCTCCTTGAGTGGGTTTCTCGAGCATGTCGCTCAAAGCACTCGTTAACCATTCTTCTAGGAGCTTCTTGACTGCTAGTGGTGCTTCCGTCGCCGTGGATGTTGACGCTCTCCTTTCACGCAAGATCGTTAGATCTCTGTGTGAAAGGGGTGAGTCCTCCCCTTCCGGTGTGACGTTTGGCATTGTATTCTCATTATTTTCTCTGCCGGCTTCGTTGAGGGAACTCAGGAGGTTGTTCGCGACATCCGCTGCTGCTTTTAGCCTTGCTTCCCCTCTTTCAACCATTGTTGGTTCTTATGAAGTATGAGGAATAATAGTTATCGTTTTCCAGAATCTAAATAAACAACTATGGTTCCAGCTATAGAAATCTCCAAGACGACGCCAAATTGTTTGACTCAAAAGATACAAGAATCTCTTTGAACAAATCAATCGAAAAGGAAGGGGTAAATCTTAGCTGAGTATAATAAGTACTAGATTAAGTAAAATGAAGATATGATTGATAATAGATTTTCTCTTGCTCTCAAATAATATTTTCTTACAAAGTTCTGTCCTTTTTTTTTTTTTACAAAACCCTTCATCCCCCTTATATACTAGAGAGACCCCCCTAAGTTATCAGAAACAAACTATCAAGAATATTCGATAGAATATTCCCAATGTCCCCTACGGGCTTATAATATTACAAGGGTCGTACATTCTCCTTTTTTGTAATAAGGTCATCTCTTTTGGGACGTCGACTCGAAGAGGCCTGATCGTTTGTCGTATTCGCCGTAGGTCGTGGTTGGTCAAATTTGGACCCATACAACGAAATCGTGGATACGGAGTGGGTTGGGACATTTAAAAATGGTTATTTAGGGATAATATAGTAAAATTATTGATCAAACTAAAAGTGCTTATAAACTGAAAATTCATAAGTTGGGGGAGACCAACTTATGACTTTTGGCTTATTTTGGCTTATAAACACTTGACTTATAAGCACCTTTGGTATTTACTAAACGCATAGATAAGCTAATAACGGCTTATAAGCTTAGCCAAACACCCTCTAGGATTGCTGATAAATAGAAATGAAGCCTACACTTTTATCATCTTCAAGGCCATTTCTTAAAGTTCTTGTCTCCAGTGACAATTAATAAAAGCATTGTCATCTTTGCAAGCATATGGCTGTCAATCTAATGTATTAGCAGTGTGGAAATAAAACTGAAAAGCTTGACGTTTGTGGTAGCTCCCCAAATAGCGTTTGGTCATTGCTCCACATATCTCTGCTTTTAAAAAACTGGATCCTCATTTCCAAGCACCCACCTGTACACATCTATGCTTCTCAAGTTTAGAAACTGGATCTTGATTAACAAGCACCCACCACATTGATAGCGACCTAAACAGTGTTAAGTTGTGTGTAATAACGATGCACACTCAAATAGGGGAGACAAACAAATAACATAAGTATCTTTATCAAACTTCAGAATACAGAATCTTAAAGATTAAACAGCAGCACGGTGCACTAAGCTCCCACTATACGCTAGGTCCTTCTTTGTTGTCCCTTTGTTTCCTCTGTAACTGTCTTGGCGGCTCTATACTCACTATATTCGTTTTATGTTGGTCGCACTGGTGAAATAAACGATTGAGAGATCAAAACTGAGGTCACTGATGCCAAAATTTAGCTGCAACATGCAGCAGTTGCAGAAAATTCTAGAGCCAAAGCAGCAGGTAAATCAACATCCGTGTTCTTCAAGAATGTGAAAATAAAACTTTTGGTACATTTTTCCAATACAACTACAATCACCATCTGTCTCCGCAAGAACATTCACCACCCCTAAAGCGATGGTAACGGATACGATCCCTAATGATGATCTCTCTTTGGTATAACTTCGAGATTAGTTTCATGAAAGAATGACAGTCCTCACAAGATCTTAGGTTTTTTACGACCCTAATGACAGCTCCCCGATTTGTTTTGATAAGTCCAAATGAGACTGCAAGTTTCTCACTGTGGTTTAGAAGCTGAGATGCTTTCTCATCATCATCTATTTCAAGTAATACCTCTGAGATTTTGGGATCATAACCTTCCCTTCTAACATTCTGCTCCATTTCATCCAATTTTGCATAAATATTTTCTGCTTCAACATGTCTGGAATCTCCAGCTGTAAATTCATGGACCAACCCATCAATCTCAATCCTACTAGACCCTGGTGTCTTCACTAGCCCTCTTTGATTCATCAACTCTCTCATCTTCGCCTTCTCCTTCCAATTTCCTGAGGCTGCATAGACATTCCCAAGAAGTATGTAACTCCCACAGTCATGAGAGTCCATATTCAAAAGTTCAACGTCCTTCACTAAGCGTTCACTCCTTTCAACATCTCCATGAATTTTACAACCCCATAACAATGTTCTCCATAACACGACATCAGGATCAATTGGCATCTTCCTTATAAACTGCTCGGCCTCTTCTAACTGGCCAGCACGCACAAACGTGTCAACTATGCATCCGTAATGCTGAATTGTCGGTCTTAACTTATACTTCTTCATACTCCTTAAATGATACAATCCTTTACCAATCCAACCAGCATTCCTACACGCTGACAAAACTGCAGTCATCGTTCTTTCATCCGGCTTCACATTACAACTCTTCATCTGCTCAAAATATTCCATGGCCTCTTCTGAAAGACCGTGACTTGCAAGACCGGATACCATTGCTGTCCAAGCATAAACATCCTTATCCATTGTTTCATTAAATACTTTTTTAGCACTTTCTATACACCCACATTTTGCATACATATCAATAAGTGCAGTCCCAACGTTAGCCTTTTTACTAAGATTCCGTTCCTTAACAAAGTTATGAACTTTTTGCCCAATACTCAGTGCTCCAGTGTCAGCACAAGCTCTAAGTACTGAAACAAGAGTCGCTTCGTTCGGGTCCACGCCATTATCCATCATTTGCTCAAAAAACCCAATAGCTTCAATAGGTCGATCATTATCCACAAACCCATCAATCATTGAGGTCCAAGAAACTACATCTTTGTCACACATTTCATCAAACACCTTCAATGCAAGACCCGAGTCAGCACAGCTCGAGTACATATGAATTAGTGCATTGTTCACATAACGATCCGACATTAAACCCGACTTTAAAATCAGCCCATGAATCTGTTTCCCGAGCTGGGCATGTCGCAACTTCGAACAAGCCTTAAGGACAAACGGATAAGTGAACTTGTCGGGTCCAGGTACAACGGGTTCTTCACGGCAATGCATTGAAAGGAAAAGGCTAAGAGACCGGTTTGGGTCGGGAGAGTCCGAGTAAGCACGAATCATGGTGTTGTAGTAGTATGAATTTGGGGTTTGGAGATTGGTGAGAATGTGGCGGGCATAAGTGAGGTCACCTGAAGGTGAAAGAGCTGAGAAAGTGAAAAGCTTGCTGAGGTTTTGGGCATGGGTTTGGTCTTCGGGTCCCGACTTGAGTACCCGGGCATGGAGCTGCATGGCTTGACCCATTGTTGATATTTCCACGGCGAAAGCCATTCCGTAATAGGAAGCGAAGGTGGAAGTAAAGATACGTTGTTATAGTTTCGCTATCCTCGAGTCCGAAAGTGACCATAATACCCTATAATTTCATGACTTTGGAATTATTATTATGGTTATAAAAAAAATTTTATTTATGGTTAATGTCTATATTTAAAGAGATTACTTAGTGGCTAAGTCTCTCTCTTTATTCCATTGTAATTCATCCCAAAATTTAATAAGAATTTTCTCTCTCTTTCTCTGCAATATTAGTTCTTTTATTATTTTATAACACGTTATCAACACGATACTCTACCGTCTCAAGAAGCTTTTTTGAAAGATTAAGGTATAGCTTTTCTCCTCGTTTTAATTATGACTCACATTATGAAAAGAAAGTTCGCTGCCCTTGAAATTTCGGGCAAGAACTATATGACATGGGTGTTGGATGCTGTGACGACCCGGCATGTCGTCTTAAGAATTAACGCCCCGATCTCCTATTAACTGCTTCCCCTAAGTACATTTATGCTATTTTGGTTGCCGGGACGTTCGGTGTTGGGTTTCGGAGAGTTTTGAAACACTTAGTCCCTAAATGAGAGCTTAAGTGTTGAAAAATGGTCTGCAGTCGGAACAGTGTGAAGACGACCCCGGAATAGAAATCTGATGGTTCCATTAACTTCCTTAGGTGATTTCGGGTTTGAAAGCGTGTTCGGAATGTATTTTGGAATTCCGTAGCTCATTTAGGCTTGAAATGCCGAAGTTTGAATTTTTTAAGTTACCGGTCCGATAGTGAGTTTTTGATCCGAGGGTCGGAATGGAATTCTGGAAGTTGCAGTAGCTCCGTCATGTCATTTGGGATGTGTGTGAAACATTTCAGGTCATTCGGACGTGTTTTGGTTAGGTTTTTGATCGAAAGCGTGTTTTGACGGAAATTGAAGTTCTTAGGCTCAAATCCTTGTTTAATTCGAGTTTCCGGCGTTGTTTTAGGTGGTTTAAGGATTGGTGCAAGTTTAAATGATATTATGGGATATGTCCGTAGGTTTGGTTGAGGTCCCGGGGGCCTCGGGTGTGTTTCGGATGCTCAACGAAGCATTTTGGAGTTTGAAAGGTTGCAGAAATCTTCAGCAGTTGCAGGTCTCACTTTCTTCTTCGCGTTCGCGGCGCTTCAATAGCGTTCGCGTAGCCCTGAGCTTATTCCTCTTCGCGTTCGCGTCCTCCCCTACGCGTTCGCGTAGTGTAGTCTGGGGGGGGGGACCAGTTAACCCTTCGCGTTCGCGACCAACGCACCGCGGTCGCGATGCTTGGCATTTTTTCTCCATCGTGCTCGCATTAACCTCGTCGCGTTCACATAGTTCTACCGGGCTCTGAGGGCTGAGCCCATTTTTCTTCAACGCGTTCGCGTACCCTTCGACGCGTTCGCGTAACTCATGAACCCAGGTCCTCGCGTTCGCACTCTTCCCTTCGCGATCGCGAAGGGCATTTTTGGCACTTTCTATTTTCCTTCTCCGCGAACGCGAGCTCACCTCCGCGTTCGCGATGAGTTAAATGTTTGGACAGTATTTAACATTCCAAAAACGAGAGTTAGCCATTTTTATCAAAATACAAGCTTGGGAGCTCGGATTTGGGAGCAATTTTGAGAGGTTTTTGAGGGCAACGATTGGGTAACGATTCTCTACCCTCTTATGATTAAAACCCACTAATCTAATCACGAATTCTTCCTTAATTTCGGATTTTTGAATGAAAAATGGGAAAAACTTCATAGACCAAACTATTGAGTTTTGAGTGGGTGTTTGACCTCCGATTTGGGAGATTTTTATATGGTTAGGCTCGTGAGATACGAGGGTTCTAAATATATAAAAATTATCCAATTCCAAGACGTTGGCATGAGGGGCATTTTGGTCATTTTACCTAATTTCGCGTCTTGTCTTTGAATTTAATAGTAGAATCAGTTGCTTGAGATGTTATTTACGATATGTAATTGAATTGAATAGATTTGGGCCATTTGGAGTCAGATACTCGTGGCAAAAGTGTGATTTCAAGTTGATTTTGGAGTCGGTTCGAGGTAAGTGACTTGTCTAACCTTGTGTGGGGGACCTTTCCCCTTAGGATTTGTTATTTGGTATTTGAGTGCCTTGTACGCGCGAGGTGACGAGCGCGTACTTGAGCCAATTTTTGAAAATCCGATTTTTACTTAAGATATTGAGACTGTGTTTTCCTTCATATTTGCCTTATTTTACTTGCAATTATAACCTGTGTTAGATTTGAAAAGCATGTTTAGTTGATTCAACTTGCCTAATTGTTTAAGTTGCCTTGAATGTACTACGTGAAGCATGCTAGGCTAGTGCTACCTGTTGCTTGTCTTTTGTACTTCATTTCTGAGTATCTTCTAGTTGTGTTTGCACATTTACATTGGGACTACGGATGTGAGACTCCGGTAACTCCCCCCTTGTTTGTTTACTTTGGGACTACGGGTTCGATTCCCGGTAGATCCCCCTGCACTTTTACTTTGGGACTACGGGTTAGATTCCCGATAGATCCCCCTGCACTTTTACTTTGGGACTACGGGTTAGATTCCCGATAGATCCCCCTGCATATTGATAGTTGGACTACGGGACGGTATCCCGGGAGATCCTTCGGAGTTACACATATGATGGACTACAGGACGGTATCCCGAGAGATTCTCTGGACAGTTGAGAAAAGGACTACAGGACGATATCCTGGGAGATCCTCATTGTTATCATTGGTATTGAGTTGTACATATTCCGTGTTTATTCTGTCTTTGTGTAGTTGTTATTGCCTTGTTTAATCTGTCTATTCTTACTCCTGTACTCATTATTACTGTCAGTTTTCATATTGTTAATTCATATTATGTTGTTTGACCTCAGTAGGGCCCTGACCTTACTCGTCACTACCCAACCGAGGTTAGGCTTGGCACTTACTGAGTACCGCTGTGGTGTAATCATGCCCCTTCTGCGCATGTTTTTCATGTGCAGATCCAGGTACCTCCACTCATGCGTACTATCCTCGAGGCGGAGAGATATAGTGGAGACTTCGAGGTATATCTGCTGCATCCGTAGACCAGGAGTCTCTATTCTGTTCCAGCTTTAGTAGTTAATCTATCCATTTCTTTTAGTTGTTTAGACATTCTGGAATTAGAGCAGCATATTACATTTCTATTAGCCTGTGGTTCCCGTGAGTTTTCGGGTTTTGGGATGAGATTTTAGACTTTCGCGACTTATTTTTGAGTTGTATATGCCAGGTGGAACTTATATACCGTTTTCTTCTGGTTTTGCTTAATTTAATTAAATGTTTTCGCAAGTTATATTAATTTCCGCATTGTTAGGCTTACCTAGTTATAGGAACTAGGTGCCATCACGACATGTTCATGGAGGGTGAACTGGGGTCGTGACAAGTTGGTATTAGAGCTCTAGGTTCATAGGAGTCACGAAACACAGGCCGGTTTATTACAGTCTCGCTGATCGGTATAGAGATGTCTGTACTTATCTACGAGAGGCTTGTTAGGAAAATTCCACTTCATTTGACTTCCCTGTCGTGCGAAATTTTTGACATTCACAATTCTAAATTTCTGCCTTCTATTCTCTCACAGATGGTGAGGACACATGCTACTCGAGATGATCAGGCAATCGCGCCCCCTACTGTAGCCGTCAGAGGCTAGGGACGGGGTAGAGGCCGAGGACGCGCCCGTGATGCAGCGAGAGCACCTGCACGAGCTGCCGTCGAGGTACCACCAGCAGATCCAGCCGGAGCCCAGGCACCTGGCACGCCTACTACTGCCACTACTACTCCAACTCTCCAGGAGACTTTGGCTTAGTTCAGGAGTATATACAACACCTTGGCTCAGGCAGGGTTTCTTCCCCTTGCTGCAGCCACATCCCTGGCCAGGGGAGGAGCACAAACTCCCGCTGTCTGCACTCCTGAGTAGCGAGTGCAGGTTGAGCAGGCTCCCGAGATTATTCCCGCACCGCCTGCAGTGCTAGTTCAGCCCAAGGATGGGTCAGCTGCTTCAGAGGACGGGCAGTGGAGACTTGAGAGGTTCAAGAAGTATGATCCCCCAGTATTCAGTGGATTAGCATCAGACGATGCCTTGGGATTTCTAGAGGAGTGTCACCGTATTCTTCGCACTATGGGCGTAGTGGAGTCCAGCGGGGTTTCTTTCACTGCTTTTCAGCTTCGGGGAGCCGCCTATGATTGGTGGAACACTTATGAGATAGACAGTCCTGTCGATGCTGCTTCACTGACTTGGACCCAGTTCTCAGATATGTTTATGAGAGAGTTTGTCCCCCAGAGTCTCAGGGACGCATGGCGTGCAGAGTTTGAGCATTTGCGCCAGGGTGCTATGGCTGTTTCGGAGTATGCTACCCGTTATACCAGGTTGGCCAGACATGCACCGGCGTTGGTTGCTACAGTTCAGGAGAGAGTTCGTAGGTTCATTGAGGGTCTTATCCCACCCATCAGATCTAGCATGGCTCAAGAATTGGAGATAAACATTCCTTATCAGCAAGTAGTGAGCATTGCTAGGATGATTGAGGGTATGCTCGCTAGGGAGCGAAAGGAGAGGGAGGCCAAGAGGTCTCGAGAGTCGGGTCACTACTCTGGTGCCCGTACCCCATCAGCAGGTCGTTATGGTAGAGGTTATGCGGGCCGCCCTGTCCATTCAGCTCTTCTAGCGCGCCTCCTGCGTGGGGTGCTTCCAGAGGTCAGTCCAGTAGACCTGGCCCCAGTCAGTCACAACCACCGCGTCCTCCCAGAGCTTGTTTCAAGTGTGGTGATGTACGCCACATGGTTAGGGACTTCCCCAGACTTGGTAGGGGTGCATCTTCACAGACTGCTTAGCCACAGTGTGCTCCTTAGAGTTTTCAGGCTATGATCACAGCTCCAGCTGCTACCCCACCTGCCCAACCGGCTAGGGGCGGAGGTCGGGGAGATAGAGGTCGTCCTCGAGAGAGGGGTCGGGCCAAATATTATGCTATTCTTGCTCGTAACCGAGGCTGTTGCCTCCGAATCCGTCATTATAGGTATTTTATTGGTTTGTCACAGAGAGGCATCAGTTCTATTCGATTCAGGCTCTACTTATTCTTATGTGTCTCCTTACTTTGCTCTGCATTTGGGTGTGCCTCGGGATTCTTTGATTCCCCCGTTTATGTTTCTACTCCTGTGGGGGATTCTCTTGTTGTGGACCGCGTTTATCGGTCATGTTTAGTTACTATTCGTGGTTTTGAGACCAGAGCAGATTTATTGTTACTCAGTATGGTTGATTTTGACATTATCTTAGGCATGGACTAGTTGTCGCCCCATTTTGCTATTCTTGATTGTCACGCCAAGACCGTGACGCTGGCTATGCTAGGTATTTCGCGTATTGAGTGGAGTGGTACTTTAGATCACACTCCCAGTAGAGTTATCTCTTTTCTTAAATCTCAGCGTATGGTTGAGAAGGGTGTGACATGTATTTAGCTTATGTGAGAGATGTCAATACTAATACCCCTTCTGTTGATTCAGTTCCAGTGGTACGGGATTATCCCGATGTGTTTCCAGCTGATCTTCCGGGCATGTCGCCCGATAGAGACATTGATTTTGGCATTGATTTGTTGTCGGGCACTCAACCCATTTCCATTTCTCCGTATCGTATGGCTCCTTCTGTGTTGAATGAATTGAAGGATCAGTTGCAGGAATTGCTTGGTAAGGGTTTTATTCGACCCAGTGTTTCACCGTAGAGTGCTCCTGTCTTATTTGTGAATAAGAGGGATGGTTCTATGAGTATGTGTATTGATTATTGCCAGTTAAACAAGGTTACAGTGAAGAGCCGTTATCCTTTACCTCGTATTGATGATCTGTTTGACCAGCTTCAGGGCGCACAGGTGTTTTCCAAGATTAACTTGCGCTCAGGTTACCGTAAGTTGAAGATTCGGGAGCCAGATATCCCGAAGACTACCTTCAGGACTCGGTATGGTCATTACAAGTTCCTTGTTATGTCATTTGGGCTGACCAATGCCCCAGCAACTTTCATGCATTTGATGTACAGTGTGTTCAGACCATATCTTGACTCGTTTGTTATTATTTTTATTGATGATATTCTGGTGTATTCCTGGAGTCGGGAAGATCATGAGCAGCACCTGAGGACCGTGCTTCAGACCTTGAGGGAGAAGAAGTTATATGCAAAGTTCTCAAAATGTGAGTTTTGGCTGAGTTCTGTGGAATTCTTAGGCCACGTGATTTTGAGTGAGGGTATTCGGGTGGATCCGAGGAAGATAGAGACCGTACAGAGTTGGCCCAGGCCATCCTCAGCTACAGAGATTCGCAGTTTCCTTAGTTTGGCGGGCTACTACCGTCGTTTCATGGAGGGATTTTTATCGATTGTGGCCCCTATAACTAGATTGACCCAGAAGGGTGCCCCATTTCAGTGGACAGATGAGTGTGAGGCGAGCTTTCAGAAGCTCAAGACAGCTTTGACTACTGCCCCAATTTTGATGTTGCCTACCGGTTCGGGGTCTTATACTGTCTATTGTGACGCCTCGAGAGTTGGCCTTGGAGCGGTGTTGATGCAGGACGGTAGGGTGATTGCCTACACGTCCAGACAGTTGAAGATACATGAAAAGAATTACCCTGTCCACGACCTTGAGTTAGCTGCCATTGTTCATGCCTTGAAGATCTGGCGTCATTATTTGTACGGTGTGCCTTGTGAGATCTATACTGACCATCGGAGCTTGCAGCACTTACTCAAGAAAAAGGACCTAAATATGCGTCATAAGAGGTGGTTAGAGTTGCTGAAGGATTATGATATCACTATCCCGTATTACCCGGGCAAGGCCAATGTGGTGGCGGATTCCTTGAGTCGCCGGGCGGAGAGTTTGGGGAGTTTGGCATATTTACCAGCTTCAGAGAGGCCTATGGCGATGGATGTTCAGGCCTTAGCCAGCCAGTTTGTGAGATTGGATCTATCGGAGCCCAGTCGGGTTCTAGCTTGTGTGGTTTCCCGGTCTTCCTTATTTGATCGTATCAGGGAGCAGCAGTGTGAAGACCCTTATTTGCTTGTCCTAAAGGACAAAGTTCAGCGTGGAGATGCCAGAGATGTGACCATCGGAGATGACGGGGTATTGAGGATGCAGGGCTGGATTTGTGTGCCCAATGTTGATGGTCTTTGAGAGTTGATTCTAGCAGAGGCCCATAGTTCGTGGTATTCCATCCATCCGGGTGCCGCGAAGATGTATCAGCACTTGAGGCAGCACTATTGGTGGAGGTGGATGAAGAAAGATATAGTTGGTTATGTGTCTAGATGCCTCAACTGCCAGTAGGTGAAGTATGAGCACCAGCGCCCGGGTGGGTTGCTCCAGCAGATAGAGATTCCGGAGTGGAAATGGGACCGCATCACCATGGACTTTGTATCTGGACTCCCACGGACCTTGAAGAAGTTTGATGCCATTTGGGTCATTGTGGATCGACTGACCAAGTCTGCTCATTTCATTCCTATGTGTACCACTTACTCATCGGAGCGGTTGGTGGAGATTTATATCTGGGAGATCGTCCGTCTGCATGGTATTCCAGTTTCTATCATTTCGGACAGAGGTACTCAGTTTACATCGCGGTTCTGGAGAGTCGTGCAGCAGGAGTTAGGCACTCGGGTGGAGTTGAGGACAAGATTTCACCCCCAGACGGACGGACAGTTCGAGCGCACTATTTAGATTCTTGAGGATATGCTCCGTGCGTGTGTGATTGAGTTTAGAGGGTCTTGGGATCATTTCTTGCCATTGGCGAAGTTTTCTTAAAACAACAGTTATCAATCCAGCATTTAGATGGCGCCGTATGAGTCTTTATATGGTAGGAGGTGTAGACCTCCGGTGGGTTGGTTTGATCCGAGTGAGGCCAGGCTATTAGGCATAGAGTTGGTTCAGGATGCATTGGAGAAGGTTAAGATGATTCAGGATAGACTCCGTACAGCCCAATCCAGACAGAAGAGTTACGCAGACAGGAAGATTCGTGATGTTTCGTATATGGTTGGTGAGCAGGTTCTGCTTCGGGTTTCGCCTATGAAAGGCGTCATGAGGTTTGGGAAGAAAGGAAAGTTGAGTCCGAGGTTTGTTGGCCTTTTTGAGATCTTGAGGCGAGTTGGGGAGGTTGCCTATGAGCTTGCCTTACCTCCCAGTTAGGCCAGAGTCCATCCGGTATTTCATGTTTCGCTGCTCCGGAGGTATCACGGTGATCCGTCGCACGTGTTGGATTTTAGTTCAGTCCAGTTGGACAAGGATCTATCCTATGTTGAGGAGCCAGTGGCTATATTGGACAGGCAGATTAGAAAGTTGAGGTCAAAGAACATAACTTCAGTGAAGGTTCAGTGGCGGGGTCAGCTGGCCGAGGAGGCGACCTGGGAGACCGAGCAGGATATGCGCAACAGTTACCCTCGTCTTTTCACTACTTCAAGTATGTTCTCTATGCTCGTTCGAGGATGAACGAATGTTTAAGCGTAGGAGGATGTGACGACCCAACCGGTCGTCTTAAGAATTAATGCCCCAATCCCCTATTAACTGCTTCCCCTAAATACATTTCTGCTATTTTGGTTGCCGGGACGTTCGGTGTTGGGTTTCGAAGAGTTTTGGGACACTTAGTCCCTAAATGAGAGCTTAAGTGTTGAAAAATGGTCCGTAGTCAGAACAATATGAAGACGACCTCAGAATGGAAATCCGATGGTTCCGTTAGCTTTGTTAGGTGATTTCGGGGTTGGGAGCGTGTTCGGAATGTATTTTGGAAGTCCGTAGCTCATTTAGGCTTGAAATGCCGAAGTTTGAATTTTTGAAGTTTCCGGTCCGATAATGAGTTTTTGATCTGAGGGTCGAAATGGAATTCCGAAAGTTGCAGTAGCTCCGTCATGTCATTTGGGATGTGTGCGCAAAATTTCAGGTCATTCAGACGTGTTTTGGTTAGGTTTTTGATCGAAAGCGTGTTTTGACGAAAATTGAAGTTCTTAGGCTCAAATCCTTGTTTAATTCGAGTTTCCGGCATTGTTTAAGGTGGTTTAAGGATTGGTGCAAGTTTGAATGATGTTATGGGATATGTCCGTAGGTTTGGTTGAGGTCCCGGGGGCCTCGGGTGTGTTTCGGATGCTCAACGGAGCATTTTGGAGTTTGAAAGGTTGCAGAAAATCTTCAGCAGTTGCAGGACTCACTTTCTTCTTCGCGTTCTCGGCGCTTCAATCGCGTTCGCGTAACCCTGAGCTTATTCCTCTTCGCGTTCGCGTCCTCCCCTATACGTTCACGTAGTTTAGTCTGGGGGGGGGACCAGTTAACCCTTCGCGTTCGCGACTAGCGCACCGCATTCGCGATGCTTGGCATTTTTTCTCCATCGCGTTCGCATCAACCTCGTCGCGTTCGCATAGTTCTACTGGGCTCTGAGGGCTGAGCCCATTTTTCTTCAACGCGTTTGCGTGCCCTTCGACGCGTTCGCGTAACTCATGAACCCAGGCCTTCGCGTTCGCACTCTTCCCTTCGCGATCGCGAAGGGCATTTTTGGCACTTTCTATTTTCCTTCTCCGCGAACGCGAGCTCACCTCCGCGTTCATGATGAGTTAAATGTTTGGACAGTATTTAACATTCCAAAAATGAGGGTTAGCCATTTTTATCAAAATACAAGCTTGGAAGCTCGGATTTGGGAGCAATTTTGAGAGGTTTTCGAGGGCAACGATTGGGTAACAATTCTCTACCCTCTTATGCTTAAAACCCACTAATCTAATCATGAATTCTTCCTTAATTTCGGATTTTTGAATGAAAAATGGGGAAAACTTCATAGACCAAANACTAGAGTCAATTGTTGAAAATTCGGTTTTTACTTAAGATATTGAGACTGAGGTTTCCTTCATATGTGCCTTATTTTACTTGCAATTATAACCTGTGTTAGATTAGAAAAGCTTGTTTAGTTGATTCAACTTGCCTAATTGTTTATGTTGCCTTGACTGTACTACGTGAAGCATGCTAGGCTAGTACTACCTGTTGCTTGTCTTTTGTACTTCATTTCTGAGTATCTTCTGGTTGTGTTTGCGCATTTACATTGGGACTACGGATGTGGGACTCCGGTAGCTCCCCCCTCGTTTGTTTACTTTGCAACTACGGGTTTGATTCCGGGTAGATCCCCCTGTACTTTTACTTTGGGACTGCGGGTTAGATTCCCGATAGATCCCCCTGCACTTTTACTTTGGGACTGCGGGTTAGATTCCCGATAGATCCCCCTGCACATTGATAGTTGGACTACGGGACGGTATCTCGGGATATCCTTCGGATTTACACATATGATGGACTACGGGACGGTATCCCGGGAGATCCTCTGGACAGTTGAGAAAAGGACTACAGGACGGTATCCTGGGAGATCCTCATTGTTATCATTGGTATTGAGTTGTACATATTCCGTGTTTATTCTGTCTTTGTGTAGTTGTTATTGCCTTGTTTAATCTGTCTATTCTCACTCCTGTACTCATTATTACTGTCAGTTTTGATATTGTTAATTCATATTATGTTGTTTGACCTCAGTAGGGCCCTGACCTCGCTCGTCACTACCCAACCGAGGTTAGGCTTGGCACTTACTGAGTATCACTGTGGTGTACTCATGCCCCTTCTGGGCATGTTTTTCATGTGCAGATCCAGGTACCTCCACTCAGGCGTACTATCCTCGAGGCGAAGAGATCTAGCGGAGACTTCGAGGTACATCTGCCGCGTCCGCAGACCAGGAGTCTCTAATCTGTTCCAGCTTTAGTAGTTAATCTATCCATTTCTTTCAGTTGTTTAGACATTCTGGAGTTAGAGCAGCATATTACATTTCTATTCGCCTGTGGTTCCCGTGAGTTTCTGGGTTTTGGGATGAGATTTTAGACTTCCGCGACTTATTTTTGAGTTGTATATGCCAGGTGGCACTTATAAACCATTTTCTTCTAGTTTTGCTTAATTTAATTAAATATTTCCGCAAGTTATATTAATTTCCGCATTGTTAGACTTACCTAGTTATAGGAACAGGTGCCATCACGACATGTTCATGGAGGGTGAACTGGAGTCGTGACAGATGCTGAAATCCATTTAGATGCAATGGGTCTTGGAGACACCATTAAAGACAAAACTAAAGCATCCACCCAAGACTGTGCTAAGGCCTTGATTTTTTTGCGCCATCACCTTGATGAATGATTGAAAATAGAATATCTCACAGTCAAAGATCCACTTGTTTTGTGGAATGGTTTAAAGGAAAGATATGACAACTTAAAGTTGGTCACTCTTCCACAAGCACGATATGATTGGGCTCATCTGAGGCTCCAAGACTTTAAGTCTGTTTCTTAATATAGAGGGTGTTTGGCTATGCTTATAAGCTGGTCATATTGGCTTATAAGCACTTTTTTGGCTTATCTACACGTTTGGTAAAATTAAAAGTGCTTATAAGTTAAGTGCTTATAAGCCAAAATAAGCCAAAAGCCATAAGTTGGTCTCCCCCAACTTATCAAATTTCAGCTTATAAGCACTTTAAGTTTGACCAAAATATTACTATTATATCCCTCAAATACTTCCTTTTAAAATAAAACTCTTCGTATACCTAGTTCTTTAGCTGCATAATATTAATTTCAGCACATTTATCCAAACACGTAACTGCTTATTTTTTTAAATCAGCTTCAGCACTTAAAATTACTTTCTAGCACCTAATGCTTATCAGCTACTCTAAATCAGCTAAGCCAAACATGCTCATAATTCTGCGATGTTCAGAATTACTTCTAAATTGAAACTCTGTGGAGATACTATCACTGATTATGATATGCTTGAAAAAAAGTTCACAACGTTTCATGCCTCCAATATGGTCTTGCAACAGCAGTATCGAGAGAAAGGTTTCAAGAAATACTCTGAGTTGATTTATCTTCTCCTTGTGGCTTAACGAAACAATGACTTGCTCATGAGAAATCACGAAAATCGACCCACTGGGTCAATACCATTGCCAGAAATGGATGAGGTGTATTCCCATTATGCTAAGCGTGGAAAAGGCCGTGGCCCTATTCGTGGTCGTGGTCTTAGTCGTGGCCGTGGCCGTAGACAAGGAAGAAATTTTTCTGGTGTTAATCAAACCCCCAAAGAAAAATAACCACCAAAAGTGAAAAGGGAAAGATGAGAAGCCTAAATAGTTCAGAAACTGAATGTTATCGTTGCGGTGGAAAAGGGTATTGGGCAAATATTTGTCGTGTACCAAGACATTTGGTTGAGCTTTATCAAGCATCTCTAAAGAACAAAGGCCCTGAAGCTAACTTTGTCTATGACAATGAATTTGACATCACCCACTTAGATGTGGCAGACTTCTTTGAGCGCCTTGACAAAAAAATAGACCACTTGATCGGTGATAGATCTGTGGTTAAAGAAGATTGAGTAGTTTGATTTTTTTTTTTCTTATTGATAATAGTTAGTAAATAAATTTTATGTAATCATAATTCTCTACATGAGTAGTAGTCATTAGTATCCGTTAGTATTATTTATTTTATGAAATTGTGTTAGTCCGTTTTGCTTAAATAGAGTTCTAGTATTCATTTTAAACAATGTTTCAGTCTTCTTAGTTTTCAAGGATTAACATATCCACTATCATACTAAAAGGACTGCCTTCCCTTAGATTATCAATTACATTGCCGTGATTTTTTTTTTTTGAACATGTTATTTTATTTTAAATGCATAAAATATATTATAATGAATGTGTAATTTACATTCTTTGATTTGTATACTAGTATTAATTTAACAAGTAGTAATTAGTTTGACGATTCATTTGTCGTTACGTACTTCTTTTACAAGGTTGACATGCTACTGTTTTCTAGTTGGGATGGCTGACAAAAAAAAAAAAATAGATGTTTGATATTCACATTTTTTTGCATATGATTCGTGAAATATTCAATGTCTTAGTAGTTAGTAAAAGGTCGATTATCTTTTACGAGACGAGATAAATATTTGTGTGGACTTCAGAACAAAAGCTTTCACATTGTTTTTTTCTTTCAATAGCTTTCGGTTTATAAATACTAATGTTTATTTGTATATTTTTTTTGTATGTCAAACCATGGGAAGCAAATATGGATACTTCACAAAGCAAACTTGGATCAAAATTCAATTATAAAAATATTTATTTAATTGATTCATGTACGACACATACAATATTCAAAGAGAAAAAATATTTCTCTCATTTAAGTATGTGTAAAACAGATGTTACTATAATTTCTGGTAGTAGTAATTTAATTGAAAGCTTTGGAAGAGCTGCTATAACTCTGCCACATGGAACAATACTTATCATAGAGAATGCAATGTTCTCCTCCAATTCCAAGAGGGACTTGTTGAGTTTTAAAGATATCCGCCAAAATGGATATCATATTGAGATAATAGATGAGAATAATCTTGAATATCTCATCACTACTAAAATATTTTCTGGCCAGAAAAGGGTTATTGAGAAGTTTCCATCTTTGTCTTGTGGCTTGTATTGGACAAGAATTAATGCAATTGAAGCACATTCTATTGTAAACCAAAAGATTACTAATTCCAATACTTTTGTAATTTGGCATGATCAATTGGGACACCCTGGATCAATTATGATGAGACGAATTATAGAAAACTCAAATGGGCATCCATTAAAGAATTTAAAGATTCTTTTAAATAATGAATTTTCTTGCACTTCTTATTATCAAGGCAAGTTAATTATTAAACCATCACCAATAAAGGTTGGAATTAAGTCTCCTGCATTTTTGGAACATATACAAGGGAAAATTTGTGGACCTATTCACCCACCTAGTGGGTCGTTTAGATATTTTAAGATCTTAATAGATGCATATTCTAGATGGTCTCATGTGTGCCTATTGCCATCTTGCAACCTCGTATTTGCAAAATTAATGGCAAAAATAATTCGATTACGGAAGCAATTCCCCGATAATCCAATTAAGTCTATTAGACTTGATAATGCTGCTGAGTTTTTATCCCAAGCATTTAATGATTACTGTTTATCAATTGGGATAAAATTGGAACATCCTGTAGCTCATGTTCACACTCAAAATGGCCTTGCAGAGTCTTTAATTAAACGTCTGCAATTGATAGCAAGACCGTTGCTCATGAAAACGAGGTTGTCCACCTCTGTTAGGGGTCACGCCATTTTACATGCAACAATGCTAGTTCATTTCATACCGACAAATTATCATAAATATTCCCCGTTGCAATTAGTTTTGGGTCATGAACCTAATATATCCCATTTAAGAATTTTTGGATGCGCATTATATATGCCTGTAGCATCGCCATATCGCACAAAAATGGGTCCCAAAAAAAGGTTAGGAATATATGTTGGGTTTGAATCGCCCTCCGTTATTCGCTACCTCGAAACATTAACGGGGAATTTGTTTACTGCACGATTTGCAGATTGTCAATTCGATGAGACACTTTTCCCAAATTAGGGTGAGAAGTTGATGAAACCAAACAAAAAATTTTGTGAAAAAATCCATCATTATCTCAGCTTGATCCACGTGCCTCTATTTGTGAAAAAGAGCTGCAAAAGATTATCCATTTGCAGAGAATAACAAATCAAATGCCAGACACATTTACGGATTTTAAAAGGATAACAAAATCACATATCCTTGCAGAGAATGTTACAATCCATATTGATGTCCCTATTAGACAATCTTCTAGTGTCATAGCTAATGAGTCGAAAGCATGCCTAAAACGTGCCAGACCATTGAGTTCCAAAGATCGAAATCCTAGAAAAAGGAAAACAAATGATCAAAATGACACTACAAAAGAATCTCGTAAAGAAATCCACGATTTAATAAATTCTGAGATTCATGAGGAACCCCACTGAGCCTGAGACTCAAGAAAATAAGGAACTATCAATAAATCCAATCGATATTGAGATAAATTTGAATCGATTGGATATAATGGTGGATTATCTCTTTGCTTATAATGTTGCATATAGCAATATGCAAGATAATAAGGATCTTGAACTTCAATCTATTGGAGAATGTCGACAAAATCATGATTGGCCAAACTGGCAAGAAGCAATCCAATCAAAGTTGAATTCACTTGCGAAACGTGAAGTTTTTGGGCCTGTAGTCCAAACACCTAATGGTGTTAAGCCTATTTGATATAAATGGTATTTATACGCAAAAGGAATGAGAAAAATGAGGTACAAAGATATAAGACACGCCTTGTTGCACAAGGATTTTCACAAAGGCCTAGTGTCGCTTATGAAGAGACATATTCACCTATTATGGACGCTATAACGTTCCGTTATCTCATCAGTTTTGCTGTCCATGAAAAGCTTGACATGCATTTAATGGATGTGGTTACCGCCTACCTTTATAACTCACTTGATAATGAGATATACATAAAAATTCCCGAGGGATTTAAAATGCCTAAAGCACATAATTCAAAGTCCCGGGAAATGTTTTCAATCAAACTACAAAAATCTTTGTATGGTCTAAAGCAATCAGGACGAATGTGGTATAATCGTCTTAGTGAGTATTTATTAAAGGAAGGTTATATAAATGATGCCATTTGTCCATGTGTTTTTACAAAGAAAACAACATCAGAATTTGTTGTACTTGCCGTATATGTTGATGACATAACCTTATTGGAACTCCTATAGAACTCCAAAAGACAATTGATTATTTAAAGAAGGAATTCGAGGTGAAATATCTTGGTAAGACAAAATTATGTCTTGGTTTGTAAATTGAACATTTGGCAAACGAAATTTTTGTTCATCAATCTGCCTACATAGAAAAGGTATTGAAACTGTTTTACATGGATGGAGCACATCCATTAAGTACTCCGATGGTTGTTCGATCACTTGATGTGACTAAGGATCCATTCCAACCTCAAGAAGAGAATGAAGAGCTACTTGGTCCTGAAGTACCATATCTTAGTGCAATTGGTACACTAATGTATCTTGCTAATACGACAAGGCCTGACATAACTTTTTCAGTTAATGTCTTAGCAAGATATAGCTCTGATCCCACAAGGAGACATTGGAATGGAATAAAACACATATTGCGGTATCTAAAGGGAACTATCGATATGGGCTTATTTTATGGCAATAATTGCAGTCCTGATCTTGTTGGTTATTCCGATGCTGGGTATTTATCTAACCCACACAAGGCTCAGTCTCAAACAGGTTATGTGTTTACCTGTGGAGGCACTGCCATATCTTGGTGATCGACTAAGTAATCAATTGTGGCTACTTCATCTAATCATGCTGAGATAATTGCTATTCATGAAGCAAGTCGAGAATGTGTGTGGTTGAGGTCTATAATACATCTTAGTCGAGACAAATGTGGTTTAAAATGTGACAAACTACCCACGATTTTGTATGAAGACAATGCAACATGCATAGCCCAATTGAAGGGAGGATTCATAAAAGGAGATAAGACAAAGCACATTTCACCATAATTATTTTTCACTCATGATCTTCAAAAGAATGGTGATATTAATGTGCAACAAATTCGTTCAAGTGATAATATGGCTGATTTATTTACCAAATCTCTACCGACATAAACCTTCAAGAAGCTAGTGTACAAGATTGGGATGCGAAGGCTCAAAGATGTGAATTGATGCTCTCATCAACGGTAGTTAATGCGCGTTGAACTCTTTTTCCCTTACAAGGTTTTGTCCCACTGGGTTTTCCTTGCAAGGTTTTTAACGAGGCAACCAAAAGGCGTATTATTAGATATGTGTACTCTTTTTTCTTTTCTAGAATTTTTTCCCATTGGGTTTTATCTTAGTTAAGGTTTTAACGAGACACATTATCTGTTGAATAGACATTAAGGGGGATTGTTATAAATAGAATTTTATTTATGGTGAATATCTATATTTAGAGAGATTCTAGGGTTTATTACTTGGTGGCTAAGTCACTCTCCCCCTCTATTCCATTGTACTTCATCCCAAAATTCAATAAGAATTTTCTCTCTCTTTCTCTGCAATATTGCTCTTGTTCTTTTATTGTTTTATTATAATTATTATATTGCTATTGTTGTTATTATTAATTATATTTACTATTTCTTATAACAAAATTTTATTATTGTCTCATGTTCATAATTAATTAATACGCTACCATTTGCTAATTATCAAGTTCTAGATGGAGCTGAAAAAGGCATATGTATCCGGGATTCTCTCTATCTCAGAAGTGGGTTTCCCTACAAGGTACTTGAGTACGACTATGGCTATGAAAAACTTATCGAAAAAGAAGGAAAGAGCATAAACTCAACTCTAAACGTTTCATTTGCCTCCCTCTCTCCGCCACAAAAAGAATATAAGGCGAAAAGAAATGCTACTCAAGGTAAAAAAATAACATAGGTAACGAAATTGTAACATCCATATTTGAAATAAATTCAGTTTTTTTAAAGCTTAGTCAGTTTTAGCAAACTTCAAACTGAAGTTGTTGCTATTTCTTCTTCTTCGGGTTGGTTTCTTCTAACTTCATACCCAAAGGGCTGAAGTTTTAAAAGTGAAAGTTCAAATTTAGACCTTCAGAACTGAAGTTAGGCTTTGCCAAAGGTTAATTTGAACTTCATTCAAACAAACTTGAGGTTATATTTTTGTAGCAGAACCCAATTTCAAACATCTAGGTTTGAATTTGAAAACTTCATACCCCAATTTTCAACTTCAGAATACATGCCTAAAGATGATTTTGCGGTGATTAAAATTTTAAAACTTCGTAAATTTGATTACTTTTAGAGGAAAAATTGCATAGTGTTGCTAACTGATACACTGTATTTATCATTCGTAGCTATATTTAAATTTTATAGCAAATTCATATGTATTTCCTATATTTCGAGGGAAAAAATTTCCGAAAAATCCCTGTATTTTTGTATTTCATGTTAATTTTGTACCATGTGTGGTTTTTCCAAGTATGGGATGTATTATTTTGCACCATCACCATGTATATTTGATCGTATTTTGTGGTTATGTACCTATGTATACACTCCTATATTTTTGTTGTTTGTACCTTTGTATACACCTATATATTTTTGTATTTCGCCTTGATTGTATTTGTTGCGCAAATGAATACAGTTGACACAAGTTGTATTAGTTGCCTGACAAAGGAAGATTTGCTATAAATAGTAAATATTGAAATAGTAATTAGCTAGCTATATTGAATTTTATAGCAAATCCATGAAATAAAAGATTAATTATTTTGAATCGAAACAAGAGAACAACAAACTCTCGTAGCTCAATTGGTTAGAGCGCTCGCTTAGTTAGTGGAGGTCTTGAGTTCGACTCTCAACAAAACTATTTTATTTTTCTGTATTTTTGTATTTTACATTAGTTGTATTCGTTGCGCGAACAAATACAGTCGATACATGTTGTATCCTTTATATTTGATCTCGATTTGACCAAGTTTTGACTTTTTAGTATTTAATCTCGGAATTGAATTTTTATGATTTGGTTAGCTCCGTTAGCTGATTTTGTACTTGGGAGCACGTTTAGAATGTGATTTGGAGGTACGTGGTAGAATTAGGCTTGAATTGACGAAATTGGAAACTTGGCATTTCTTGGTCGGCAGTGGAAATTTTAATATCGGGGTCGGAATAGAATTTCAAAAATTGAAGTAGGTCTGTTGTATCATTTGTGATGTGTGTGTACAAAATTTTAGGTCATTCGGATGAGGTTTGATAGGTTTTTGGATTGGTTGCAGAATTCGGAAGTTTGGAAATCCTTAGGCTTGAATCCGAGGGTGATTTGGTGTTTTAACGTTGTTTTGAGTGTTCTAAGGGTTGATATGAATTTGAATGATGATATGTGACTTATTCGTATTTTTGGTGTAGGTCCCGTGGGCCTCGGGATGAATTCATAAGGTTGTCGAAAAGATTGGAATTTGTAATTGAGCAGCTTCAGCTGCTGTTTTCTGTCATAACCGCACCTGTGGATTGGGGACCGCAGGTGCGAGCCGCAGAAGTGGAAAGGAGATCGCAGAAGTGACATTGGTCGCAGGAACGGAAGGCTGGACCACATCTGTGAGACTTGGGTCGCAGGTGCTGTGTCTAAGGAGTTAAGTGAATTTCGCAGGTGCGGATTTTTGGGCGCAGAAGTGGCCGCAGGTTCGAATTTTTGTCCACAGATGCGGAAATCGCTGGGCTGAAAATATATAAGTTCCCCTTTGCGAAATTTTTGCCCATTCCACCATTTTTGAAGTCGGGATTGAAGCTTTTGGAGGGGTTTGAAGAGGAATCAAGGGGATTCTTGCTGAGGTAAGAATTTTGAACTTAATACTCGTATCTATGGTGAATTTCAGTTGATTAAACATGAAAATTGAAGAGATTAGGCGTGAAAAATTGGGAAATTAAGGCTTGAAATTAGAGAGTTTAAATTGGGGTTTGAGGGGCCATTTGAGTTCCGGTTTTGATGATTTTGGTATGTATAGACTCGTGGGAGGATAAGGATTCTAGTGTTGTAATTTTTATCGGATTCCGAGACTGGGCCCGAGGGTCGGATTTTGTGACGACCCGACCCGTCGTCTCATGAGAACCGCCTCGTTTCCCCCATTTTATGCTTCTTCATGTTTCATTATCAGTAATTGGTGTGTTAGAGTTGATTTGGATTGGTTTTGGTAGAAAATGAGATACTTAGTCTCTTTAAGGAAGGCTTGGTTGGGAAAAGTCAATCGGAGGTTGACTTATAAGTTATAATGCTCGGATGCAATTTTTGGTGATTCGGTTAGCTTCGGGGGTTGGTTTATGACTTAGGAGTGTGATCGGAAGTGATTTTGGAGGTCCGGTGTAGAATTAGGCTTGAATTGGCGAAGTTAGCATTTCAACGATTTCCGGTTGATAGGTGAGATTGTGATCCGAGGGTCGGAATGAAATTCCGAGAGTTGCAGTAGCTTCGTTAGGTGATTTGGGATGTGTGTGCAAAATTTCAGATGATTCGGAGGTGGTTTGGTTGGGTTTTTGATCGAATGCGAGTTTCAGAAGAATTTGAAGAACTTAGGCTTGGATTTGATGATTTTAGTGTTAATCGTGGTTGTTTGATGATTGGAGCAAGTTTGGATGATGTTTTGGAATGGGTTGGAACTTTTGGTTGAGGTCCCGGGGGCCTCAGGGTGATTTCGGATGGCCAACGGGATGAATTTTGGACTTGTGTGACTGCAGAAGAGTTCTGGTATCTGGTGTTTTCGCTTCTGCGGAAATGGACTGCAGAAGCGGTTCCGTAGAAGCGAAGGGGGAACCGCAAAAGCGAAAAGTGAAGTCTGGGGTAGTTCCGCAGAAGCGGACAAATGGACCGCAGAAACGGTCTCGCTTGTGCGAGTAATGGACCGCAGAAGCGGTTGTGGGCGAAATGAGAGAAACCGCAGAAGCGAAAGAAAATCCGCAGAAGCGACATTTTATCGGGGAAGCAGACAAAGGCCTGGGCAGAAGGGTTTTAAAATGACATTTCATCCGCGAGCTAAGGGTATTTTTCTCCATTGTTGAACATCTTGGGAGCTTTTTGGGAGCAATTGAAGAGGGTTTCAACTGGGATTGACTTGAGGTAAGTTTTATTAGTTAAAAACATGTTTATTATGTGAAATTAACCTATAAATTCATGGAAATTAAGCCTAAAATTGATGAACTAGGGCTTGAGTTTTTGATATTTCAAATTGGGATTTGATGGGTCATTTGAGCTCGGATTTGAGAGTTCTTAGTATGTATGAACTCGTGGCTATATAAGGAATCCATTGATGTTAAATTTTCTGATTTTCGAGAAGTGGGCTCGGGGCTCAGGTTTTGCTAAAATCGAGATTTTTGCTATTTTTCGATTGTTTTTGATTGGGTATTGTCCCATTAGCATATTGTGATGTATTCTCTCTGATGTTGGATAGATTCGACGCGCGAGGAGCCGATTTGAGGGGCAAAGGCGTCACGAGCTAGAGATTTTACCGGCTCGAGGTGAGTAATGATTGTAAATGATATCTTGAGAGTTTGAAACCCCGGATTTGCACACCGTAGTGCTACATTGAGGTGACTTGCACGCCGGATAGCGAGCGCGGGATAGAGCACCGTTGGGGATTGTGACTTGGTCCGTTCCAATTGTTCATTATACCGCGTATTTGACTGAAACTTATTTGATATTGTCAAGATTTGGGTTGATTGCCATATTTGGACTTCGTGCCAATTATTTGAACCTTTCGGGGATTTCGATCACTCTTTCCTCACTATTCGATATACTACTTGAACTCAGTCCTGTTGATTATACTATTTTTGCAAACTCAGCCGTTTTAATTGATTTTTGAGACTTTACTGATATTTCACCGTTGTCTTGGCTGAGAACTATTATTTTATTGATGCCCGAGGGGCTTATGATATTTTTTGGACTGAGTGAGGCTTTCAGGCCGTGAGCGTGAGGTGAGGAGGCTTTCAGGCCTCAAGTGATATGTGAGGAGGTTTTCAGGCCTCGAGTGATATGTGAGGAGGCTTTCAGGCCTCGAGTATGATGTGAGAAGGCTTTCAGGCCTTGTTTATATGCCACGAGGTGGCTTGATATTGCGCTTGGGCCGTAAGGGGCCCCTTCCAGAGTCTGTACACACCCAGTAAGCGCGGGTACCCATGTGATGTGATACTGAGCCCGAGGGGTTGATACGGTTTGAGTGATGTGATACTGAGCCCGAGGGGCTGATACTGTTCTGAGCGATTGATATTGAGCCCAAGGGGCTGGTATTGTTTGAGATGTGCCCGAGGGGCAAACTTTTATGTGCTCATCTTGCATATTTATTTGCCTTTACCTGTTTTACTGTGGTATTTGTGCCCGAGGGGCGGATTTTCTGTGCTTATCAGCACTAACCGTTTTGAAATCATTTTCGTAATTATTGAAAAGATCATTTTCAAAAGAGATTTGAACTGAGCCAAGGTATTTCTAAAGATTTTACAGATTTTACTATTTTCTCAGAAAATTGTACCCAGCTTCTATACAGCATGTTGGTTGCTTTACGTGATTTCTGCTGCTCAGTTATTATTTACTTTTATTACTCACTGAGTTGGAGTACTCTTTGCACCTCGTGTGCAGATGCAGGTATTTGTTCACCCGGTAGCGGGTTTTGAGCTAGTTGAAGATTGTGCTATCATAGCTGAGCAAGGTGACCGCCAGGGTTTGCGGCACCAAATTTCTTCCTTTGATTCTAAATTCTATTCTGTATATTAATGGCCTTGTAGTTGTATTTAGACCCCTCTAGATGCTCGTGACTTGTGACACCCGGTTCGGGCTGTGTTGGGTGGTAATTACATTAATTAATTTCATTAAATCATTTTCGAACTGTTATTTAACTGATTAACTGCTTAAAGGTGGTGTTCTGAAATGGTCTGGCTGGCCTTGTCGTCACGAGAGTCGCCATCACGACCGGAGCGGGGTTTGGGTCGTGACAAGTTGGTATCAGAACCTAGGTTACTAGGTCTCACGAGTCATAAGCAGGTTTAGTAGAGTCTCGCGGATCGGTACGGAGACGTCTGTATTTATCCTCGAGAGGCTGCAGAACTTTTAGGAAAAACTTCACCTTCTTGAATCCTTATCGTGCGTCCTTGATTCAGCTTGAAAAGAAACTTTTGAAATTCCTTCCATCCGTTTGTATGCGCGCATGAGCGCTCAGTATCAGATGTGCCTTGATGGCTTGTGATTCCCCAATCAAGGGGCGAGAAGTGATCTCTGTGAGTTTGATGTTGGGCCAGTCTGGAGGACTTGAGGCCGGATCTTGCCTAAGGCATGAGCACCGAGGTGTTGATTATGTGAGCAAGTGTTTTGAACTTATATGTTCGGTATTGTCCCTATTAGCCAAAATGATGGTTGGATATCCATGTGATGAGTATGTTAGTACTGCGAGATGTATCTATATGACTTGGTAGTGACGAAGAAGTCTACTGGATAATAGATGAATTGTTAAGTGTTCGTTTCCTATTGTGATTTGATGTGTATCCCGAGTATAGGCGCGTGGAGAATATTTTCGTGTCTCCTAGTTGGGGAGTGAAGTGCATTACATGTGGCCGTATGAGTTCAGACCCAGGAAGACTAAATGACTGTGTAATGTGTATGACGGTGGAAGATATGCTGAAATACTAAATTGAGGAGAAGCAGGTGGGTTATCTCCTGCGGAGTGTTCTTAAGTGGTATGATCCTTATGTGTATGTTAGAAGATCTTATGTGTAATTGAAGGGTACGTGTTGAAATTTGAAAATTCGGGTCGCTTAAGAGAGTGGACTCAACTGATGTGGGGATGATTGCGAGATTTGTAGAAGATTACAGCACTGGATGATCTGTGTTTTCACAAACTTGTAAATGATTCGAGTTTAATCTCACTATGGTATTGTGGCATCATTAGAGTAAAAGTGTTATGGGTTATTGAGTGTGTCCTGATATATGGCTTCGATCCAAGTTGGGGAGGTTGCTGTTGATCAGCTGATTGCACGGTTATGTGCTATGTTGGTTCCGATTTGAGGCATGTTGGCGAATCAGTTCTGGTCGCGGAAATTGAGCCGAGGATGGCACGAGTGAAACAAAATTGTGACAGAGGTCATATTATGCTTTCTAGAGTATGAGAATCACGGAATATATAGAGAGTTATTGGCAAAGGATGCTCATCATATAGAGCAGGAAGTTGCGTGGTTGTATTGGGATGAAGATATCATTTTGCGGTATCGGAGTGCCAATGAGGCATGGATGGTTTTGTCCGTCAGGTCAGGTGATTTGCAGTTTGAATAAGAGAGAATGACTTTCAAAAATGGTTCTAATGTGTTCAAGATTCTACAGAAACAATCGGGTATCTCAAGGTTGGGTATGTGGTTAGAGACTGTGTTTTCACTGGAAAGGGGTCAAGACTTGTGGCATTTTTATGATTTATTTATGGACTCCTATGTACCGGTATTTGGAAATTTAAGGTAACGGATTCAGAATTCGCAGGAAGTTCTTCATAGAAAAGTATTCTGGTATGTGGTGTATCTGGGAATATTTGAGAGAGTATTTAGTGGCTCATGGGTCTTAGACAGTGTGGTCTTATGCTTGGGTCTTGTGTGGTAAGCCTGGGTTGAGGCATTGTGGTGCTACAATAAAAGGGAATATCAAGTGGATGATAAATCAGGAGGGAAATTAGATAGATGGAATAGCTTGACAGTAGACCGAATCGGCATGGTAAGGATATGATTAATTTCTTTGTATGTGTTCGAGGTAATGAGCCCTTACATGTATTTTGCAGCAAAGCTATTGAGTTCTGACAGCTTGCTTAGCTTGGTTTGGATAGGAGGATTCAGTCCTGGCAGTTTAGCTTGTGCAAATAGAATTGGGAGAGGGTTCTTGATGGGTTTTACTGTGGTTTGGAGATGTATATTTTCTATGGGCATGCGGAGCATGGGATGTGTAGTGATTTTCTTCCAAATGGGATCAGTGGAAGTTCTTGGCTAGATGAGTTACAGTTCAGTTCTGAAAAGAAGTTCATAAAATTCTTAGGCAAAAGGGTAGCCTCAGGTAATCAAGGAAATGGTACTGCTAATTGGAAGTGATTTGACGAGAGTATTTGTCTTGAAAAAGGGTAATATGATTAAATTAATGATACTTCGATAGTATTGCGACACTTTCTTGTTGGATCAACTGGTGGTATTCGGGTTTGCTTAGTGACACAGGAAAATCTTAGAGTATTTGTCGTGGAATGATTGGGTACTTGAGGTGTGATGTATAGTCATACGACGGAATTTGGGACCAGACATGGTGATTCGTGTGCTATATGGAGTTGCAGACTGGGAGTTCTCATGTTCAGGCTATGCAATGGTTGTGGATTGTGTGTATTGGTACCGTTTAGCGACTATTGGGATTTGGAGGCCCGAGTGGATCTTTCTTTGCTTGGTATGTTAGATTTTGGATATGATGTTAGGGTGTGGACTGGCTGTCTCAGTGTTGGGTTATTCTAGACTATTACGCTATGGGCTATGCCGGAAAATGCCACGGGTTGAGTGGCGAGGTGCATCGGATTATGTTCTAGCAGAGTTGTTTGTATTCCAAAGACCAGCGGATGGCTGGGGAGGACTGCTTTTCGTAATTGGGCCTTCGTGATGGATGTCAGTGCAGAGGTTTCTACCATTGATTCAGTTCTGGTATTGAGGGACTTTTCGAATGCGTTTCTTGTGATCGGGCACGTCGCCGGGCAAGGTTGTGGATTTCGATATTGATTTTGTGCCAGGCACCATATCGTACGGCTCCAGCAGGAGTTGTAGTAGTGGAAGGAGCTGCTTCAGGCTCCTTGGTAATGAGTTCGTTGGCAGGCTGATGTGGCTACGTATTCAGCTTGAGTTGCTTTTCGGTGTTGTGAGACATTATGATTTATTGGTTATGGGCACATGTGGTGCGGTTCTATTGGGGATTCATAGTGAAAGTCGAGCGGGAAGAGTAATTGGGTGTTGCTCGGTAAATGGAGTATTGGTGATGACCTATCGGGTTGCATGTCGTATGTTATCTGTTTCACCGTGGGTGTAATAAATTGCTTGGGTTCCAGACATTAAATTGTGCGTGGTTGTCAATTTTGGGCATAGTGACTTGAGGTGTTTCATGTGTAACAGTGTTTGGATATGATCACGCATTGTAGCGAGGCCACGTGGAGATATGACCTTTCGGGGTAGATTCAGGTGTTCTATTTCTATGATGTGAGACGGGGTCCCAGCCTTGTGTGGTGATGGTATTGATGAGCTTGAAGTACAGCTCTTTCATTTGAGTCATTTTTCATGATTTGGGTATATTCAGATCGTTTCTTATTGGTGCGCGTATTATGCAAGTTGTGGCTTAGGCCTATATTGAGGTGTCATATTACCAGGGTGGTGTGTTGGATTCGAGGTGATCGTTGGGGTCATTAATGAATACGAACATATTTGATTTTAGCTTGTTGGAAGGATAATATCGAGGTTCGGCTCGGAATCTGCTGTGGTATTAGTCAAAAGGGAAGTGGCTTCATGAATGGTTGATCTGAGAAATGGTTATGGTTTATTGCGTGTTTCATTTATCGTTGGCAGTTTATGAAAGTGTTGGAATAAGACCTTAGTTGATAAGAGGTTTTCTACCGGTATTTTGGTGTTGTGGGCAACTGCTTTGAATAGAAGTTATCGTTTCGAGTGTTTGGGTTATGTAGGATATCATGTGATTGCACATGAGGTTGCAGGTATGGGTTATTACAGCTGGTTCGGGCTTATTTTGAGTATAGATGTGAGGTTCTGATCTTGTGTATGATTTCGGAAAGTGCAATGTGGTTCTATGGTTTATGGACTAGATGGATTGTGAAATTTCAGCTATGTTGTGTTATCAGACCTATGCAAGATAGGGTGACGTGGGATCACCCCCAAGTATATGCCTGGTAAGGTTATTCAGCTACTGGTTGGCTTCTAGAGCAACTCTGGGTACGCTCGAAGACGAGCGTTTGTTAAACTTGGGGAGGATGTGACGACCCATCCCGTCGTCTCATGAGAACCGCCCCGTTTCCCCCATTTTATGCTTCTTCATGTTTTATTATCAGTAATTGGTGTGTTAGAGTTGATTTGGATTGATTTTGGTAGAAAATGAGACATTTAGTCTGTTTAAGGAAGGCTTGGTTGGGAAAAGTCAACCGGAGGTTGACTTATGAGTTATAATGCTCGGATGCGATTTTCGGTGATTCGGTTAGCTTCAGGGGTTGGTTTGTGACTTAGGAGTGTGATCAGAAGTAATTTTGGAGGTCCGGTGTAGAATTAGGCTTGAATTGGCGAAGTTAGCATTTCGGAGATTTCCGGTTGATAGGTGAGATTTTGATCCGAGGGTTGGAATGAAATTCCAAGAGTTGCAGTAGCTTCGTTAGGTGATTTGGGATGTGTGTGCAAAATTTCAGATGATTCGGAGGTGGTTTGGTTGGGTTTTTGATCGAACGCGAGTTTCGGAAGAATTTGAAGAACTTAGGCTTGGATTTGATGTAATTTGATAGTTTTAGTGTTAATCATGGTGTTTTGATGATTGGAGCAAGTTTGGATGATGTTTTGGGAATGGGTTGGCACTTTTGGTTGAGGTCCCGGGGGCCTCGGGGTGATTTCGGATGGCCGACGGGGTAAATTTTGGACTTGTGTGACTGCTGAAGAGTTCTAGTATCTGGTGTTTTCGCTTCTGCGAAATGGACCGTAGAAGCGAAGGGGGAACCGTAGAAGCTAAAAGTGGAGTCTGGGGTAGTTCCGCAGAAGCGGACAAATGGACTGCAGAAGCGGTCTCGCTTGTGGGAGTAATGGACCGCAGAAGCGGTTGTGGGCCAAATGAGAGAAACCGCAGAAGCGGAAGTCGCAGAAGCGACATTTTTATCGCGGAAGCGGAAATAGGCCTGGGCAGAAGGGTTTTAAAATGACATTTCATCCGCGAGCTAAGGGTATTTTCCTCCATTGTTGAACATCTTGGGAGCTTTTTGGGAGCAATTGAAGAGGGTTTCGACTGGGATTGACTGGAGGTAAGTTTTATTAGTTAAAAATATGTTTATTATGTGAAATTAACCTAGAAATTCATGGAAATTAAGGCTAAAATTGATGAACTAGGGCTTGAGTTTTTGATATTTCAAATTGGAATTTGATGGGTCATTTGAGCTCGTATTTGAGAGTTCTTAGTATGTATGAACTCGTGGCGAGATAAGGAATCCATTGATGTTAAATTTTCTGATTTTTGAGAAGTGGGCCCGGGGCTCGGGTTTT
Source organism: Nicotiana glauca (assembly GCA_026770625.1). Lineage (NCBI taxonomy): Eukaryota > Viridiplantae > Streptophyta > Magnoliopsida > Solanales > Solanaceae > Nicotiana > Nicotiana glauca. The sequence goes on from MU673418.1 coordinate 75,051, forward strand.
GCTAAATTCGAGATTTTTGCTATTTTTTGATTGTTTTCGATTGGGTATTGTCCCATTAGCATATTGTGATGTATTCGCTCTGATGTTGGATAGATTCGACGCGCGAGGAGGCCGATTTGAGGGGCAAAGGCATCACGAGCTAGAGATTTCACCGGCTCGAGGTGAGTAATGATTGTAAATGATATCCTGAGGGTTTGAAACCCCGGATTTTCACACCGTAGTGCTATATTGAGGTGACTTGCACACCGGATAGCGAGCGTGGGGTAGAGCACCGTTGGGAATTGTGACTTGGTCTGTCCCGGTTGTTTATTATACCGCGTATTTGACTGAAACTTATTTGATATTATCATGATTTGGGCTTATTGCCATATTTGGGCTTTGTGCCAATTATTTGAACCCTTCGGGGATTTTTATCACTCTTTCCTCACTATTCGATATACTACTTGAACTCAGTCCTGTTGATTATACTATTTTTGCAAACTCAGCCGTTTTAATTGATTTTTGAGACTTTATTGATATTTCACCGTTGTATGGCTGAGAACTATTATTTTATTGATGCCCGAGGGACTTATGATATTTTCTGGACTGAGTGAGGCTTTCAGGCCTTGAGCGTGAGGTGAGGAGGCTTTCAGGCCTCAAGTGATATGTGAGGAGGCTTTCCGGCCTCGAGTGATATGTGAGGAGGCTTTCAGGCCTCAAGTGATATGTGAGGAGGCTTTCAGGCCTCGAGTGATATATGAGGAGGCTTTCAGGCCTCGAGTGTGATATGAGAAGGCTTTCAGGCCTTGTTTATATGCCACGAGGTGGCTTGATATTGCGCTTGGGCCGTAAGGGGCCCCTTCTGGAGTCTGTACACTCCCAGTAAGTGCGGGTACCCATGTGATGTGATACTGAGCCCGAGGGATTGATACGGTTTGGGTGATGTGATACTGAGCCCGAGGGGCTGATACTGTTCTGAGCGATTGATATTGAGCCCTAGGGGCTGGTACTGTTTGAGATGTGCCCGAGGGGCGAACTTGTATGTGCTCATCTTGCATATTTATTTGCCTTTACCTGTTTTACTATGGTATTTGTGCCCGAGGGGCGGATTTTCTGTGCTTATCAGCACTAACCATTTTGAAATCATTTTCGTAATTATTGAAAAGATCATTTTCAAAAGAGATTTGAACTGAGCCAAGGTATTTCTAAAAATTTCACAGATTTCACTGTTTTCTCAGAAAACTGTACCTGGATTCTATACAGCATGTTGGTTGCTTTACGTGATTTGTGCTGCTCAGTTATTATTTACTTTTATTACTCACTGAGTTGGAGTACTCACTTTACTTCCTGCACCTCGCGTGCAGATGCAGGTATTTGTTCACCCGCTAGCGGGTTTTGAGCTGGTTGAAGATTGTGCTATCATAGATGAGCAACGTGACCGCCAGCGTTCGTGGCACCAGATTTCTTCCTTTGATTCTAAATTCTATTCTGTATATTTAGACTCCTCTAGATGCTCGTGACTTGTGACCCCCCAGTTCGGGCTGTGTTGGGTGGTAATTACATTAATTAATTTCATTAAATCATTTTCGAACTGTTATTTAATTGATTAACTGCTTAAAGGTGGTATTCTGAAATGGTCTAGCTGGCCTTGTCTTCATGAGAGGAGCCATCACGACCGGAGCGGGGTTTGGGTCGTGACAGGTTTGGCCAATTTCGAGATTTTGAGTTTAATTTGATATTTTTCGCATGAGGTTTGTCCTTTTGGCTTGTATTGATGTTATGATTCTGATTTTGGATTGCTTCGGGATGATTTGAGGCTGAGTCGGGAGGCAAGGGCATTGCAGAGTAGATTTTTGTCCGGTTCGAGGTAAGTAATGATTGTAAATCTTGACCTGAGGGTATGAAACCCCAGAAATTTATACTATTTTGGTAAACGAGGTAACGCACATGCTAGATGACGGGCGTGTGGGCGTGCACCCGTAGGAATTGTGACCTGGTCCGTCCCGTGGCAACTGTAGAGTTGCAAATTTTGATAAACTCTATATGATATCTATGTGTTTTAGAAATGAATATGTTAATTTGGGCTGAATGCCTTGTTTGGGGCCTTGTGCCGAACTGTTTGGACCCTCAGGGGGTATTTTACTACTTTTCTCACACTATTTTGATTTGAAAGCATATCCTCAGTCATGATTTCTACCCGTTTATTGTTTGATTCAGTTTCATTACTCTACTTTCAAATATATGAAAACTGTTTGGGTTGAGTTCCCTAATTTTTCACTAAAATACCGAGTGGCTGTGAGGTTGATGACTGAGAGAGGTCGAGGACCTGATGGTGAGGATTATATATATTTATGGATTGGGCTGCGCGCCACAGCGATATAGCGTATGGGCTGTAGGATCCCTACAGAGTCTACACACCCCCAATGAGCACAGTCGAATATATATATATACACACACACACACGGATCGGGCTGCACGCCACAACGGTTATTATTATGAGCTGTCTATTGAGTGAAATTGTTGAGTGTAAGTACTGATTGACGAGAGTTGAGTCACGAGTGACTGAGAGGCTTGCCCGATAGGCTATATATATGAGTGATGCTTTACCCGAGGGGATTGTTTATGAAATTACCATTTTTCACTCTTCTTTTATACCGAGCCTCTATCGAAAAATGTTGAACAAATGTCTTAAATAACTTTCATTGAAACTAGAGTTTTTACGAGATGTTCAGAATTTTGAATTACGGATTTGACTTTGTTATATGTATTGAGATTCTATATTAGACTATGTATATGATTTAAATGCTCGTAACTGCACTCAACCTTTATTTAGTTTGGTTACTTATTGAGTTGGCGTACTCACATTACTCCCTGCACCTTGTGTGCATATCCAGGTGCCAGAGCCTCCGAGTGAGAGCTGATCTTTGCCTTCAGAGTATTTTTTCGGAGATAGCAAGGTAGTTGTACGGCGTCCGCAGCCTGCCTTTCTCCTTCCTATCCTTAGTATTTTATATTCAGTCTTATCTTGTATTGAATAGACAGTATTGGATAATATTTTAGTGGCTCATGACTAGTGACACCAGGATCGAGCAGTGTGGGTGTATTTGAGTAATTGTTTTTTTATTTTTGTTATATTAAAATGAAAGATTTGTGATCATAATTGATTTAAAAATGAATTTACAAAAGACCTTTATATTATTAGTGTTGAATCGGCTTGCCTAGTACTGTGATAGGCACCATCACGACCGAGGGGAGGGGGAGGGGAGGAGGGGAGGAGGGGGGTTTGGGATCGTGACAGTATATTATACTGGAGTTCCAACATAAGTATACTGAAATTCCAGTATATTATACTGGAGCATTTTTTCGAATTTTGAACAGTGTTTTCGTTCAGATTTATTGTTACATGAAAAAGGCTAAATTTCGATTACTTTTGAAACTGTGGCTATTTTTGAATGATCACTTGTAAATCTTACTATTTTTTAATTTCTCCCCATTTTGGCCCATGAAGTACCCAAAAATAATCCATGAAGTTCACCTAATTCAAAGGGATCTCAACCCAATTGAAGACTTGTTTGGAAATTTACTTAGTTGTCCTATCATTAGTTTATGTATCTAAGTTTAAAAATGAAAATAAAGGTATTTGCGTTTTAATGTAAATATGAGTAATTTTTGTAACTGAGTTGTGGTGAAATTTACTTATTTAGAAATAACACAAAAGATATTTTTTAACTTATAAATTTTAAATACTAATTTATTATTTAAGAAATATATTTTGATTCTCAAAATACTAATAGTAGTATTTTTTTTGGGAAGGAGGGAGTACTTCTTATGTGAGGAGTAGGGCTTCTTGTATTACACCGTAAAGAACAAATAATAACTACATAAATAGATATAAATCAAAGTTTGTATAGAAAATTGTCTGGATTATTTTTCTCTAAAAGATTTTATTGACAAACAACAACAACAACAACAACAACATACCCAGTATTATTCCACACCGTGGGGTCTAGGAGGGTAGTGTATACGTAAGATTCTTTTCTAAATGAATTGTTTTTGGAACAATTCCATCAGAAAAAAAAAACAAAACTTCAACTAGCCAAAGTTTATCTTGCACAAAAATTTTCTTCAAAAGATTTTCTGAAAATTTGTCCTTTTTCCCGCTATTTTCTTTGTTTTTTTTCTTTCTTCTTTTACACTTTTAAATATTTATTTAGTTTTAGAAAGTTATAAAAGCTCATCAATAGTTGAGTATAAGATTAATCCATATGTGTTTCTTAGCTAAAAATTTAAAATTTGATATATAGCAATTCATCGCCAATGCATGAATAAATAAATTATGAGGAAACTAAGAAAGTAGGGAACATACATATGTGTATAAAAGGCTAAAGGCTTTACTTATGCAAGATGAAGCATGATTCTAAAACATGGGTCAAGTTGGGCGGGTTTGGGCTATGACCATTGTTTAGTCCATCTTGACCCAATTCATCTTAGCCCAAGTACACTTTGAGTTGGGTTGGACAATAACTCATTCATTGACTCAACCCATTTTAGCCCGCCCCCCAACCCGCACATTTTGACCTAGAGGAAGGAAAGGTGCATATTCCAGTGATATCGTAATTTTATATATGAAAACTGTTGTTTTGACGGAACAAGTGTATGTTGTATGATATCTATGACGAAGAGCAGGTCAAAGAGAAGGACTGACAACATGTTTCTAAAAAGAAGGATGGACATGACACGTTAAGCGAGTCGCATATCGAAAAGAGAGAGAAAATTAAGTGAAGAATTTTATAAGGCATAAAACAAGTTCACATAATATGCACACTTTAGACTCGACAATGACATAATACCCAAGAGACAAATCCGCAACGTTGTTGGTCCAAAGCGGACAATACATGCCATGAAATTTGGATGTAACATGCTGGACTACTTCCAAGAAGCTATCCAAACATGAAACTTAATGACTATCTTACAATTAATTATACTTCAAATTCATTTATGTGAGGTAGAGCACTAGAGTGTGTATGCTCAAATTTTTTAAATTACATATGGAAGGATTAAATAAGCATGGAAGTAGACTAGCTGCATCACACATGTTGCCAGTTGAGATGTTCTTAGATTTACTTATGTTTCGTTTAAGTAGTAGTCTCCATAGTGTATAGTGTAGTGAAGTGTTTAACAAAATATTGGTAAAAAAATGTTACTTAACGAGACAAATACTACTTTTTAGGATAATGGGTATGGTTTAAAATAAAATATAATTTTACGTTTAACGGCATAAATGTCGAGTTAAAAGAAATGAATTTTGTCCACACCAGCTACAACTACCCAAGTAGATTCCCGCTTTGGTTAAACGATTGTCTTTCAAACTGAGATTCAGCTCGATCTTATTACATTCATGTCCATGTAAATACTTTTTCAAATTTGTGTTTTGTTTTATTCGGTTTATTATTGTATACGGGTAAAACCCGATTTCCCGGTGGGGCAAATTGAGTGAAGACATAACTAATGGAATAGAAATTGAAGCTGGGAACTTCTCGTACTAAGGTCCAAACAGAGTGTTTGCCATTGGACCCGATAAAACAACACCCCCTGAACCCGGTATGAACCCCGGGACCTCAGAAAACACTACAAAACTGTTGCACACAACTAACGAAGGGCCGTGATATCTGCACCCAACCGTACCACTACAACATTTTGCATATACAGCTATAAAGTACGTCGTAGCTAAACATGAAAATTCCCGTGGCTAAACACTTTAGCTACAATTTTTTTTTCCGTAGCATTTGTAGCTAGAAGCAGCGTAGCTAAAAGTTAGCTACAAACTTTAATATTTCGTGGCTGAGGATAATACTTGTTGCTACGAGAATTTTTGTGATGTGGCTATATTAATAAAATATTTTGCCATGAAGAATACATATTTATAGCTAATAATTTTTTTTTGTCACGATAAATTAATTTTGTAGCTATCTTCTATACTTTAGCCGCAAAGGGATATACTATGGCAAAATATATTACTTATTTAGCCACAAAAATCAAAAGATGTAGTTGTGCTCAGATATTAGAATTATATAATAGTATTTATATTTAGACACCAACCCATAATTTTATAGCTATAAATTGTCAAAATATCCATGATTAGATTTTTTATTATATTTATTTGGTGACTAAATTTTATTATTATATTTTTATTTCATTATGAAAAATTAATTTATTAGCGATAATAAATTTTCTGTCCTATGCATTGGTATTTTTCATATCCATACATCTTTGATCAAACCACAGAAACACACACTAATATATTTTGAATACCACTTTATTATACAAATTGACATCTACATAGTTTCAAAAATTAATTCTATAATATACAATTATCTATCTAAAGTAGAATCAGTTATTTAACTATAATCTATAAAATTCTAAAAGGTTCCATATCAAAATAAAACTAAGTTCAAAGTATTTGATGTGGGGATTAAAAATGTAGCCACCAGATAATCTTCTGCAGTCAAAGATGAAGTAATTTTACTCTTTTGCATCAAGGTTGAATCCTTGATCTTCTTTTGCATTCAATAAATTAAAATACACCCTGTAAATTTCAAAAAAATAATAAGGAGTACACAAGAATGAGCAAACCAAAAGAAATTAATTGTGACGATCCAAATGGTCATCACCTATTTTTAATTAATTCTGTATTTTCGAGGCCTTGAAAACCTCATTTAGAGTCGCCTCAATTTACGTACGCAGTCCGGGCGTGTAGCCGGAAAGCTTAAATATGAAATTCTATGAAAAATGCTAAGTTTTGATGTTAAAATGAATAAATTTGACTTTGGTTCACTTTTTGGGTAAACGGACCCGGACTCGTAATTTGACTGTCCCGGAGGGTCCGTAGAAAAATACGGGACTCAGGCGTATGCCCGGAATCGAATTCCGAGGTCCCGAGCTCGAGAAATGAATTTAAAAAAAATTATTTTTCTAAAATTGTTAAGGAAAAATTAAAATGAAATTTGATTAGAACATGTTAGTATCGGGCCTGTATTTTGGTTCCGGCGCACGGTACAGGTCTTATATGTGAATTAAGATGTTCTTGTAAAATTTGGTTAAAACGGACGTCGTTTGATGTGATTCGGACTTAAAGTTCTAAATTTGAGACTTGATGAAGTTTGAGAAATTTTTTTGATTTTGAGGTTTGATTCCTTGTTTTTGAGGTTATTTAGGCGATTTGATCGCACGAATAAGCTTGTATGATAATGTTGAGTTAATGCATGTGTTTTGTTAGGAGCTCCAAGGGCTCAGGAATGTTTCAGAGGTGCTTCAGAATGGTTTTAAACTTATAAAAAATTGCAGATTTTGCTTCAGCTGTTGCAGACCCTTTTCCTTCTTCGCGTTCCCGTTACATCTCCCGCGTTTGCAAAACTTTAACTTTTTCTTCCTTCGCGTTTGCATCCAAGCTCTCGCGTTCGCGTGGCTTTGCAGGTTCCCTCTTCGCATTCGCGTGGTGGTTCATGCGTTCGCGTAGAACAATTTCTAGGCCACAACATTTTACTCTCCGCGTTCGCGTTCCTCTTCTTGCGATCGTGATGGCCTGTTAAGTGTGACTCATTGCGAACGCGATGAGTATTTTTTTTGCCCAGTATTTTTAAAACTTCAAAAACAGTAGCTACGGGATTCATAAGAAATTTCACAAAACCTCTTCTCCTCCAAGCTCTTAGGCGACCATTGAAGCGATTCTTCACCAAAACCGCTTGGGTTAGTAATCCTTAACTTATTTTCTTCAACATCTATTGAAATCCTAGGCCTAAAACACATGATTAAGGGTAGAAAATTAGGAATTTGGGTAGAGTTAGGGATTTTTTGATTTTTCTTGATTTAGACCTCATTTTGGGATCGAAACTGAAAATAAATTATATATCCGGGCTCGTGGGTGAATGGATGATTTGATTTCGGTCCGAACCTTGTGTTTTGACCAAGCAGGCCTAGGTTGATTTTTTAGTTTTTGGGAAAAATGATGAAAAAGCTATAGTTAGACATTGGGTTTGCATTGTTTAGCATTTATTGATGTATTGGAGTCATTTATGTATAGATACAATTGAATTGGAGCCGAATTAGAGAGAAAAGCCGGTTATTGAGGATTGAATTGGCCGTGAAAGTTTGAGGTAAGTGTTTGGTCTAACCTTAGCTTGAGAGATTACGAGTTGAGTCCTATTTGCTTTGTGGTAATTGTCGAGTACGACGTATATGCATGGTGACGAGTATCTATACGATGATGTCTAGCATGACCGTGAGTCTTTAAATTGTGAATATCTTGATTTCGTTGTATTCCTCTTGCCTTGGTGATGATTCCTATTTGTTGTGAAAAGCTTGTGAAAGGAAATTGTGACCTATGAACATCGAGGAACATTTGCTCAAGTTATATTACAATTGTGAAAGTATATGAAATGATTGAACCCTTTGGAGCATTGGCTCAAGTATAAAAGTGAAAGAAAGATAAAGAGTATTTAAATTATTTCCTTGCCGGGATATTGTTGCTTATTAATTATTTTTCCTTGCCGGGACGTTGAGATTATTGATGTTGTACCCATGTCGGAATTTAATTATTTAGTTGTGTTCCCTTGCCGGGATTTCTATTATTATTTTATTTATTCCCTTGCCCCTTGCTTGTGATTGTTGTTTGGGTGAGGAAGAGTGTTAAAGCACGAAGGGTGATGTCGTGCATTATTTGTTTATTGTGAGGAAGAGTGTTAAAGCACGAAGGGTGATGACGTGCATTGTTTGCTTATTGTGAGGAAAGAGAGTAAAGCACGAAGGGTGATGCCGTGCCGCACGATGTACCATTCCGTACCGATTCTACTGATTATACGTGAGGAAAGAGAGTAAAAGCACGGAGGATGATGCCGTGCACGTTTTATCATATCATTGCTTGGTGAGGATGAGAGTAAAAGCACGAAGGGTGATGCCGTGCACTTGCCGCTTTCTGATTCTTTATTGATGTTTGAGTTGTGTAGTTTCCTTCGTTACTGGATGACTTTTACTTGGAATTGTTACTTCCCCCATAGCATGCTCCCCCTCCCATATTGATTAATTATCTCTGTATCTCGATTCCGCTGTATATGTACATATAACTACATAGGTTTATGTGGTGGTCCGATCTAGCCTCGTCACTACTTTGCGGGGGTTAGGCTAGGCACTTACCAGCACATGGGGTCGATTGTGCTGATACTACACTCTGTGCTCTTTTGCACAGATCCAGGTACCGGAGCAGCATACGGTGTGCAGCAGTAGTTCGGGAGCCAGCCTTCAGTCCACGAGGTCCCAAGGTAGTCCTGCAGGTGTCCGCAGGCCCGATATCTCTTCTACCTATTTTTATTCACTATTTCCTCTTGTATTCGAGACAGTTTTTTTTTCCTTATTTCAGACGTTTGTGTGTAGCACTCTTAGATAGTCCGTGAATATTGTGACACCAGTTCTGGGTAGAGGCATATGTGGTTTTTTCCATATTATTTTGGTTTATATCATTTAAATCTTTCGCTAAATTACGAATTCCGCTGTTGTTTAATTATTTATTTTCTGTTAATTAAATTGGTAAAAATAGATTTTCAATAAAAGTAGTTATGGATTATAAATGTGTGGCTTGCCTAGCTTCTACGAGTCGGCGCCATCATGACCCCCGAGGGTGAGAAATCCGGATCATGACAAGTTGGAATCAGAGCTCTAGGTTACATAGGTCTCACAACTCACGGACAAGCTTAGTAGAGTCTGAGGGATCGATACGGAGATGTCTGTATTTATCCCCAGAGGCTACTAAGTTAGGAAAAGTTTCACATTTGTTCTTTCCTGTTGTGCGGTTTGATTTCTCAATGCTAATTGAATTTCTACTCTGTTCTTTCGCAGATGGCGAGAACACGCGCTTCCTCATCTGCCACTCAGCAGCCGAGCCCTCAGTAGCAGCATCCACTAGGGGCGGAAGGCGAGGCCGAGGCCGTGCTAGAGGCCGAGGTAGGGGCAGCGCTCAGCCTCGAGCAGCAACACCAGTGGCGGAGCCTCAGGTGGATTTTGAGGAGGAAGTTCCGGCCCCAGCCCCAGCCCCAGCAGTTATGGTGGGCCCATCTCAGGTCCCAGAGGGGTTTATTGCTACCCCAGTCCTTCAGGACGCTCTGGTCCGATTGGTGGGCCTCATGGAGAGTGTCACTTGAGCAGGTTTGCTTCCGATAGCACCGGCCACCTCTCAGGCTGGAGGAGGAGCCCAAACTCCTGCTACTCGTACTCCGGAGCAGGTAGCTCCCCAGATTCAAACTCCAGCAGTTCAGCATGTTGGAGCAGCTCAGCCGGGCACAGTAGCCCAGGCCGGTAATGGAACAGCCATGTCTGCCGATGCTTTATGGAGATTGGATAGGTTCACCAAGCTCTTCACATCTACCTTCAGCGGTGCATCTACCGAGGATCCCCAGGATTACCTGGACAGTTACCACGAGGTTCTTCGGAACATGGGGATTGTTGAGACCAATGGGGTCAACTTTGCTACATTTCGCCTGTCTGGATCTGCCAAGACTTGGTGGAGGGATTATTGCTTAGCTAGACCAGCAGGGTCGCTAGCTTTGACCTGGGAGCAGTTTACACAGCTATTTCTGGAGAAGTTTCTTCCTATTACTTAGCAAGAGGCCTATCGGAGGCAGTTCGAGCGTCTCCAGTAGGGATCCATGACCGTCACCCAGTACAAGACCGGGTTCATTGATTTGGCTCACCATGCCCTTATTATACTTCCCACTGAGAGGGAGAGAGTGAGACAGTTTATTGATGGACTCATTCAGCCGATTCGTCTCCAGATGGCTAGAGAGGCTGGGAGTGATATCACTTTTCAGGAGACGGCCAATGTGGCCCGGAGGATTGAGATGGTACTATCGCAGGGGGGTGGTCACAGGGCAAACAATAGACCCCGTCAGTCAGGCAGATTCAGTGGTGCCTCGTCTAGAGGCAGAGATTTGTATGATAGGGGTCATCCTTCTAGGCCTTTCCAGTCAGCCCTCCAGGTTTCTCACAGTGCTTCAGGTGGTCGTGGTTCTCACATGTACTATTCTGATCAGCAGCCATTCAGTGCAGCGCCAGCTACTATCAATGCACTGCCACTTCAGAGGTTCCGTGGTGGTCATTTAGGTCGACAGGGCCAGCAGACTCAGCAGCCGAGGGCTTGTTACACTTGTCATGACACGGGTCATATTGCCAGATTTTGCCCTCGAGCACCGAGCAGTTCTCAGCACCAGGGTTCTCGTGCCATGGATCAGGCACCAGGTGTTCCACAGCCCGCCCAGCCAGCTAGAGGTGAGGGTAGAGGTTCTAGAGGTGGAGGCAGATGTCATATAGGTGGAGCTCAGACCGCCAGAGGTAAAGGCCAGCCAGCAACAGGCCATCCCAGAGAGGTAGATCAGAGTGGTGGGGCCCAGCCCCGATGTTATGCTCTTTAGGCCAGGCCCGAGGCAGAGGCTTCAAATACAGTTATTACAGGTACGGTTCTGGTTTGTGATAGGGATGCTTCAGTGTTGTTTGATTCGGGGTCTACGTATTCGTATGTATCATCTTATTTTGCCCCATACTTATTCATGCCTAGTGATGCATTGGGTGTTCCTGTTTATGTGTCTACACCGGTGGGTGATTCTATTGTGGTCGATCGAGTCCATCATTCTTGTATTGTGGTGATTGGAGGTCTTGAGACTCGTGTAGATTTGTTGCTTTTAGACATGGTTGACTTCGATATTATATTGGGGATGGAGTGGTTATCACCCTATCAAGCTATCTTGGACTGCCATGCCAAGACTGTGACCTTAGCTTTACCAGGTATGCCTTGTTTAGAGTGGAGAGGGACTTTTGGTCATTCTACCCGCAGTGTTATATCGTATGTGAAGGCTCGGCGTATGGTCGAGAAGGGGTGTTTGGCCTATTTAGCCTGTGTTCGCGATTCTAGTGCTGAGGTTCCCTCTATTGATTCTATGCCTGTTGTTCGTGAGTTCCTTGATGTTTTCCCTTCAGACCTGCCGGGTATGCCACCCGAAAGGGATATTGACTTTTGCATTGATCTGGTACCGGGCACTCAGCCCATTTCTATCCCGCCGTATTGTATGGTGCTGCCTGAGTTGAAAGAGTTAAATGAACAATTGCAGGATTAGCTTGAGAAGGGTTTCATTAGACCTAGTGTTTCGCCTTGGGGTACGCTGGTGTTATTTGTCAGGAAGAAAGATGGGTCAATGAGAATGTGTATTGATTACCGGCAATTGAATAAGGTAACAATCAAGAATAAGTATCCACTGCCGAGGATTGATGATTTGTTCGACCAACTTCAGGGTGCCAAGATATTTTCCAAGATCGACTTGCGATATGGCTACCATCAGTTGAGGATTAGGGCATCTGATGTCCCTAAGATAGCTTTCCTCACTCGGTACGGGCATTATGAGTTCTTGGTTATGTCATTCGGGTTGACAAATACCCCAGCAACTTTCATGGAATTGATGAATCGAGTGTTCAGGACTTATTTGGATTCATTCGTGATATGATATATTGATATATTCCCGTAGCCAGGAGGAGCACGAGCAACACCTTAGAGTGGTTCTTCAGACTTTGAGGGATAGTCAGTTATATGCCAAGTTCTCTAAGTGTGAGTTCTGGCTGAGTTCGGTTGCATTTTTGGGTCATGTTGTATCATCAGAGGGTATTCAGATGGACCCAAAGAAGATTGAGGCAGTCAAGAACTGGCCTAGACCAGCATCAGCTACAGAGATTCGGAGTTTCTTGGGGTTGGCAGGCTACTATCGACGGTTCGTGGAGGGGTTTTCATCTATTCCAATCCCGATGACCAGATTGACCCAGAAGGGTGCCCAGTTCAGATGGTCGGATGAGTGTGAGGCTAGCTTTCAGAAACTCAAGACAGCTCTGACTACGACATCGGTGTTGGTTTTGCCCATAGGTTCAGGACCTTATATAGTCTATTGTGATGCTTCCCGTGTTGGGCTTGGAGCAGTGTTGATGCGGGATGGAAAAGTTATTGCCTATGCTTTGAGGCAGTTGAAGATTCACGAGAAGAATTATCCGGTTCATGATTTGGAGTTGGTAGCCATAGTTCACGCATTGAAGATTTGGAGGCATTATCTGTATGGCATGGCATGCGAGGTGTTCATGGATCACAAGAGTCTTCAGTACTTGTTCAAGCAAAAAGAGTTGGATTTGAGGCAGAGGAGGTGGTTGGAGTTTTTGAAGGATTATGATATCACCATTTTATATCATCCGTGGAAGGCCAATGTGGCGGCCGATGCTTTAAGTAGGAAGTCAACCAGTATGGGCAGTCTTGCTTATATTCCGGTCAGTGAGAGGCCGCTTGCTTTGGATGTTCAGGCTTTAGCCAATCAGTTCGTGAGACTATGTTTCTGAGCCCAGTCGTGTGTTAGCTTGCACGGTCACTCATTCTTCATTATTGGAGCGTATCCGTGATCAGCAGTATGATGATCCCTATTTGTGTGTCCTTAGAGACACGGTGCAGCGCGAAGATGCCAGGCATGTTACCTTAGATGATGATGAAGTTTTGATATTGCAGGGTCGAGTATGTGTGCCTCATGTGGATGGGCTCCGAGTGTTGATTTTGGAGGAGGCCCATAGCTCCCGGTACTCTATTCATCCGGGCGCCGCAAAGATGTATCAGGATTTGCGGTAGCATTATTGGTGGCGTAGAATGAAGAAGGATATCGTAGCATATGTGGCTCGTTGTTTGAATTTTTAGCAGGTTAAGTACGAGCATCAGAGACCTGGTGGTTTATTTCAGAGGATTGAGCTTCCCGAGTGGAAGTGGGAGCGGATCACTATGGACTTTGTTACTGGACTTCCACTGACTCGGAAGAAGTTCGATGCAATATGTGTCATTGTTGATAGGCTGACCAAGTCAACGCATTTCATTCATGTGGCAGTCTCCTATTCTTCTGAGAGGTTTGCTGAGATCTATATTCGGGAGATTGTTCGCCTTCATGGTGTGCCCATATCTATCATTTCGGACTGGGGTACACAGTTTACCTTGCGCTTCTAGAGAGCAGTTCAGTGAGTTGGGCACACGAATTGAGTTGAGCACAACATTTCATCCCTAGACGGATGGTCAGTCCGAGCATACTATTTAGATTTTTGAGGATATGCTCTGAGCTTGTGTTATTGACTTTGAAGTTTCGTGGGATCAGTTTTTGCCTTTAACAGAGTTTGCCTACAACAACAGCTACCAGTCGAGCATCCAGATGGCTCTTTATGAGGCCTTATATGGTAGGCGGTGTCGGTCTGCGGTTGGATGGTTTGAACTGGGAGAGGCTCGATTGTTGGGCATAGATTTGGTTCAGGAGGCCTTGCACAAGGTCAGGATCATTCAGGATAGGCTTCGTTCAGCTCAGTCCAGGCAAAAGAGCTATGCAGACTGCAAGGTTCGATATGTGGCCTTTACGGTTGGTGAGCGGGTATTGCTCTGAGTGTCGCCTATGAAGGGCGTGATGAGGTTTGGGAAGAAGGGCAAGTCCGTTTTAGATTCTTGATCGAGTGGAAGAGGTAGCTTACAGACTTGCTTTGTCGCCGAGCTTATCAGCTGTGCATCCAGTGTTTCATGTGTCCATGTATCAGAGTTATCACGGCGATCCAACCCACGTGTTAGATTTCAACACTATCCAGTTGGACAAGGACTTGTCTTATGAGGAGGAGCCGGTAGCTATTCTAGACCGGCGGGTTTGTCAGTTGAGATCCAAGAGTTTCCCTTTTGTTCATGTTCAGTGGAGAGGTCAGCCTACTAAGGCATCGACCTGGGAGTCCGAGTCCGATATGCGGAGCCGTTATCCTCATCCTTTTCCCTTCTCAGGTACTTCTTTCTTCGGTCCGTTCGAGGACGAACGATTGTTTTAGAGGTGGATAATATGATGACTTTGGGTCATCACCTGTTAATTAATTCTGTGCTTTCAAAGACTTGAAAACCTCATTTAAGTCGCATCGATTTGCGTATACAGTCCGAGCGCATAGCCAGAAAGCTTAAATATGAAATTATGTGAAAAATGCTAAGATTTGATGTTAAAATGAATAAATTTGACTTTGGTCCTCTTTTTGGGTAAACAGAGCCTGAACCGTGATTTGACGGTCCCGGGGGGTCCGTAGGAAAATATGGGACTCGGGCGTATGCCCGGAATCAAATTCCGAGGTCCCGAGCCCGAGAAATGAATTTTTAAAGGAAATTGTTTTTTTGAAATTGTTAAGGAAAAATTAAAATAAAATTTGATTAGAACGTGTTGGTATCGGCCCCATATTTTTGTTTTGGCGCCCGGTACAGGTCTTATATGTGAATTAAGATGTTCTTGTAAAATTTGGTTAAAAACGGACTTCGTTTGACGTGATTCGGACTTAAAGTTCTAAATTTGAGATTTGATGAAGTTTGAGAAAAATTCTTGATTTTGAGGTTTGATTCCTTGTTTTTGAGGTTATTTAAGTGATTTGATCGCACAGATAAGCTAGTATGATGTTGTTGAGTTAATTCATGTGTTTGGTTAAGAGCCCCGAGGGCTCGGGAGTGTTTCAGAGGTGCTTCGGAATGGTTTTAAACTTATAAAAAATTGCAGATTTTGCTTCAGCTGTTGCAGACCCTTTTCCTTCTTCGCGTTCGCGTTACATCTCCCGCGTTCGCGAATCTTTAACTTTTTCTTCCCTCGCGTTCGCATCCAAGCTCTCGCGTTCGCGTGGCTTTGCAGGTTCCCTCTTCGCGTTCGTGTGCTGGTTCACGTGTTCGCGTAGAACAATTTTTGGGCCACAACATTTTACTCTCCGCGTTCGCGTTCCTCTTCTTGCGATCGCGATGGTCTGTTAAGTGTGACTCATTACGAACGCGATTAGCCTGTCGCGAACGCGATGAGTATTTTTTTGCCCAGTTATTCTTAGAACTTCAGAAACAGTAGCTACGGGATTCATAAGAAATTTCACAAAACCTCTTCTCCTCCAAGCTCTTAGCGACCATTGAAGCGATTCTTCACCAAAACCTCTTGGTTTAGTAATCCTTAACTTATTTTCTTCCATTTCCTTCAACATCTATTGAAATCCTAGGCCTAAAATAAATGATTAAGGGTAGAAAATTAGGGATTTGGGTAGAGTTAGGTCTTTTTGATTTTTCTTGATTTAGAACTTATATTGGGGTCGAAGTTGAAAACAAATTATATATCCGGCCTCGTGGGTGAATGAGTGATTTGATTTTGGTCTGAACCTCGTGTTTTGACCAAGCGGGCACGGGTTCAATTTTTGAGTTTTTCTGAAAAATAATGGAAAAGCTATAATTAGGCATTGGTTCGCATTGTTTAGCATTTATTGATGTATTGAAGTTATTTAAGTATAGATACATTTGAATTGGAGCCGAATTCGAAAGGAACAGCGGTTATTGAGGATTGAATTGGTCGTGGAAGTTTGAGGTAAGTGTTTGGTCTAACCTTAGCTTGAGGGATTAGGAGTTGAGTCCTATTTGCTATGTGGTAATTGTTGAGTACGACGTATAGGCATGGTGACGAGTATCTATACGTTGGTGTCTAGAATGACCGTGAGTCTTTAAATTGTGAATATCTTGATTTCGTTGTATTCCTCTTGCCTTGGTGATGTTTCCTATTTATTGTGAAAAGCTTGTGAAAGGAAATTGTGACCTATGAACATCGAGGAGCATAGGCTCAAGTTATATTACAATTGTGAAAATATATGAAATGATTGAACCTTTTGGAGCATTGGCTCAAGTGGTAAAGTGAGATATGAAATAAAAGTTAAAGAAAGAGAAACAGTATTTAAATTGTTCCCTTGCTGGGGTATTGTTGCTTATTGATTATTTTACCTTGCCGGGACGTTGAGATTATTGATGTTTTACCCTTGCCAGGATTTAATTGTTTAGTTGTGTTCCCTTGCTGGGATTTCTATTATTATTTTGTTTATTCCCTCGCCCCTTGCTTGTGATTATTGTTTGGGTGAGGAAGAGTGTTAAAGCATGAAGGGTGATGTGTGAATTATTTGTTTATTGTGAGGAAGAGTGTTAAAACACGAATGGTGATGCCATGCATTGTTTTCTTATTGTGAGGAAAGAGAGTAAAGCACGAAGGGCGATGCCGTTCCGCACGATGTACCATTCCGTGCCGATTCTATTGATTATACGTGAGAAAAGAGAGTAAAAGCACGACGGGTGATGCCATGCACGTTTTATCATATCATTGCTTGGTGAGGATGAGAGTAAAAGCACGAAGGGTGATGTCGTGCACTTGCTGCTTTCTGATTCTTTATTGATGTTTGAGTTGTGTCGTTTCCTTTGTTACTGGATGACTTTTACTTGGAATTGTTACTTCCCTCATAGCATGCGCCCCTCTTATATTGATTAGTTATCTCTGTATCTCGATTCCGCTGTATATGCACATATAACTGTACAAGTTTATGTGGTGGTCCGGTCTAGTCTCGTCACTACTTCGCCGGGGTTAGGCTAGGCATTTACCAGCACATGGGGTCGGTTGTGCTGATACTACACTTTGTGCTCTTTTGCACAGATCCAGGTACCGGAGCAGCATACGGTGCACAATAGTAGTTCGGGAGCCAGCCTTCAGTCCACGAGGTCCCGAGGTAGTCCTGCAGGCGTCCGCAGGCCCGACATCTCTTCTACCTATTTTTATGCACTGTTTCCTCTTATATTCGAGACAGTTTTTATTTCCTTATTTCAGATGTTTGTGTGTAGCACTCTTAGATAGTCCGTGAATATTGTGACACCCGTTCTGGATAGAGGCATATATGGATTTTTCCTTATTATTTATTTTGGTTTATATCGTTTAAGTATTCCGCTAAATTACGAATTCCGCTGTTGTTTAATTATTTATTTTCTGTTAATTAAATTGGTAAAAATGAATTTTCAATAAATGTAGTTATGGATTATAAATGTGTGGCTTGCCTAGCTTCTACGAGTAGGTGCCATCACGACCCCCAAGGGTGGGAAATCCGGGTCGTGACATTAATATAATACAAAGATTTAAGTTTGCTATTTAAAATTCTAATTGGACGTTCTATAAGAGAAATATTATATCTAAATAATTCTTTTACAAGAATTTTTAGCATATAACAAGAGGGGAAAATGCAAAGAAACACGATAAGAAAATAAACATATATACTTTTTAAAAAGTTTTGAAAGAATTTTCATCTTATTTTTGTAATATCTTTTCTATGGACTGTGGCTCCTTTTAACATTACATTATAATGTTCAAGGTTCCACTCAATACCTATCATAATATGTATCAAACTATTAGAATATAGATCCAAATTAAAATCAAATAGGTGTAGGAAGATGGAGAAATCGACTATCTAGCCAGTGATTTGTTAGTTTACTCTGTTCTTATGAAGAGAAAAGGCATTGTTGAAGAAGGAAATGGGCAAAGGGAGACGGAGGTGGCGGCTGGGAAGGGGTCAAGTATCATTTGTATCTATACCCACTTTTTGGGTTAAGTTTTAACTTGTGCCCTCTTTGCAAATTTTTTTTACAAGCGTACCTACTTTTTTGCGGTACTTCAGCATACAGGGATGAAGTAGCAAAGACAATCACGTAAAACTTCAGCATTCTAGTAGCCGGGCCTGAAGTAGACCAAGTGTGCTGAACTTAAGCATTCTAGTGCTAAAGTTTTGTTCTCTATTTGCTGAACTTAAGTATTCTAGTGCTGAAGTTTTGTTCTGTATTTGAGGAACTTGTTTTTGTTTGTAATTGCTGAACTTAAGCATTCTAGTGCTGAAGTTTTTTTTCTCTATTTGCTGAACTTAAGCTTTTACTGCTGAGGTTTTTTTGTCATAGATAAGCTTTTTCAAAAACTTCAGCAGAAGATGCTGAAGTTGTTTAGTTCATTTATAAAAACTTCAGCACTAAATAAGTTAAAGTTTTTTTTGTCCTGGATAAGCTTTTTCAAAAACTTCAGCAGAGATACTGAAGTTATTTAGTTCATTTGTAGAAACTTCAGCTTATTTAATGCTGAAGTTTTTATAAAAAAATGAAAGTTTTAAGACATCTATGTGATTGAATATGGTTTGTATAAGTCATAGTGATCAGTTTTCTAAGCAACAGTCTTTTTGTTAGAAAACTTATTTAGCAGTTTGCAGCTCAAAGTGGTTCTGAAAATATAATCAAGCAAGATTCATCTGTTGATGCTCTTTATTATATTTTAGGTTCTAGAGTAACAGAATTAGTCTGTGAACCTATATATAACCTTTTAAATGTACCCAACAAAGTTGATGTTGTTCCGTGGACCAACTAATCATGTCTTCACAAGATATAATCAGTTTCACTTCTACGGTTTAGAGTGTAACGACCCGACCAGTCGTTTTGATCCCTAGCGCGTCGTCCAGTAGTCTAAAGCTATGAGCAGCTTTATTTCAAGTTTTATGACTTGTACGCGTGGTCAAAATTGAATTTTGGGAAGTTCGAAGTTGATTTGGGAAGAGAATTCTCATTTCGGAAGCTTAAAGTCGAAAGAATTAACTAGGACGGGATTTTTGAGTAAACGACCTCGGAATCGGGATCTGAAGATTCCAACGGGTTCGTATGATGATTTCAGACTTAGGCGTATGCCCTGATCAGGTCTTGGATGACCCGGGAGGGTTTTGGCACATATTGTGGAAGTTAACATTTTGGAAGAAATTTCATAAGTTTGGTTTGAAGTATTTCAGTGTTATTGATGTTCATTTGGGATTCCGAGTTTGTGAATAGCTCCGTATGGTAATTCTGGAGTTGGGAGCACGATCGAAAGTGAATTCGGAGGTCCGTAGGTCATTTTGGAGTCATTTGGCTAAAGATAGAAATTTGAAGATTTTTGAGAAGTTTGACATGAAGTGGACTTTTTGATATTGGGGTTAGAATCTGATTCCGAAAGCTGGAGTAGGTCCGTAGTGTCGAATATGACTTGCGTGCAAAATTTGAAGTCAATCGGACGTGATTTGATGGGTTTAAACATCGAAAGTAGAAGTTTGAAATTCTAAAGTTCATAAAGCTTGGATTGGAGGTCGATTCGTGGTTTTAGCATTGTTTGATACTATTTGAGGCCTCGAGCAAGTCCGTAATGTGTTTTGGGACTGGTTGGTATGATTGGTTAGGGTACCGGGGGCGTCGGGTGGATTCCGGGTGGTTAACGGATCGAAAATGGAATTCTTGGAAAGGCTGAAGAGCTGGTATCTAGTGTAACCGCACTTGCGAGGGATTGGCCGCAGGTGCGGAGCCGCAGAAGCAGCTAGGAGGGCGCAAATGCAGTTTTAGGCCAAGAGCGAAGGGACCGCAGATACGGTCAGGGAATCGCAGAAGCGGGACCGCACCTGTGGTAAAATAGCCGCAGATGCGGTTTTGGACTGGAAGATAAGGGACCGCATATGTGGTCATATTTCCGCAGATGTGGGACCGCACATGTGGTGGAGAAGACGCAGAAGCAGAAAAGGGGCAGTTTGGGAAGGACTGCGGTTGCGGTAGTGGGGCCGCATCTGCAGAACCGTAGAAGCGGTCGAGGGACCGCAGGTGCGGAAAGTGCTGGAGGCAGAAAGGTGTTTTAAAAATTGGGTTTTGGCCATTTTCTCTCATATTTTCTTGGCTTGGGCGATTTTGGGAGAGCTTCAAGTGGATTTTTCTTCATCTACGATAAGGTAAGCTAATCCCATCCATCTTGAGTTAAAGACATCGATTATGTATAGATTTTAGTATGTAAATGAGTAGAAATTTGGGGTTTTGGTAGAAAGACCTAGAAGTTTATATTCTTGGAATTTTACCACGATTTTGGGTATGGAATTTAGATAAAATTATATATTTGAGTTTGTGAGGCCATGTGTAAACTTATTCTTCAAAAATTTTAGAAATACGGGCACGTGGGCCAGAGGGCGTTCTCGTTAACTTTTCGATCGGGGTTAAAAATTGTTATAAATTGGGTTGTAATGAATATTGAGTATATATTAATGGATTGGTATCATTATTGGCTAGCTTTGGAGCTTCGCTCATCGATTTGAGTCTTCGGAAGGGCGTGGAATGCCTGTTATGGATCTTCGGAGCAAGGTGAGTCTCCTTTCTAACCTTGTAAGAGGGAATTGTCCCTATAGGTGAATTAATTGGTTATGTGCTCCTATTTGTGGGGGCTACGTATGCACGAGGTGACGATAGTCCGTGCGTAGCTACTATTATGTTATTGTCCGGGTAGTATAGGACCCAAAAGCATGCTATACTTGGATTAATTGTAAACTTATTGACAGCTCGAATTGCTTAAACCACATCGAATTAATAAATAAATTTAAAAAAGGATTAAACTTCTTTTCTTAAATTGTTAAAAGAGAAAGTGGCTTTTATTTGAATAAATATTCCCCGATAAATTCTTAATTGGCTATCTGAGCATGTATTTCTATGTGTACCTGCGTCGCAGGCATGATTCGCGAGCAGGGTGATTGTTTAATTTTTGTTGACCGCGTCACATAGATAGTTCGCGAGCGGAGTAATAGATGCATCTATGGTTCGCGCCGTTCGACCCTTGGCAGTGCATAGTTTATTTTCTATTGGAGCGGGCCGTACGCCTCGGCATGATTTGTGCATGCTTGTATTGCTTGCCTTGAAACTTATTAAAGTTGTTATAGTCTCTTTCCGGCTTGAGAATAATTGTATAAATGATGAAAAGGAATTTAGAAATTTCCTATAAAGGAGAAATTGTTCATTTGCTTCAACCTATTGAATTATATCATATTTATAAAAAATCCGCGATTTAGCATATTATTGATATATCATTATTGGACCACTAGTAAGTGTCGAAGCCGACCATCTTGTCTCTACTTCTTCGAGATTAGACGGGATACTCATTGAGTACACGTTGTTTTCGTACTCATACTACACTTCTGTGCATTTTTGTTGCACGAGTATATGAAGTTCTAGCGGCCTACTGGGCGTAGCAGCGTGGTTGATACGGAGACTTAGTTGAGCTGCACTTCTCGAGGCGACCCGCAGCCAGCAGAGTCTCTTTCAGTTATTTTCTTTTTTCTGTCCAATATTGTATTCCGGGCGGTTGTTGTATTATATTATTTCTTAAAAATCGCTCATGCACTTGTGACACCGGGTTCTGGGATGATTAATTCGGTATCTTGTGTTTACTTCCAAAAATTCTTTTATTTACATGGCACAAATTTGTCTTTCACCAGTAACATTGAAGGAAAATCTTGGTTTTTCAAAAATTGTTAAAATTGGAATTTAATTGAGTATTTTAGTTGGCTTGCCAAACAGCGGTATCCGGCACCACCACGACCCTTAGTGGATTTTGGGTCGTGACAATATGGTATCAGAGCACTAGGTTCCTAGGGTCTCGCGAGTCATGAGCAAGTCTAGTAGAGTCTCGCGGATCGGTACAGAGACGTCTGTACTTATCCTTGGAAGGCTGTAGGACTGTTAGGAGTACTTTCCTTCTTGATTCCTTATCATGCGATTTGATCCTTGGAGGCGTATGCCTTTAATTCATTCTATTTAATCATGTGCGATGCGAACCACTTCTTATAAATCGAGAATTGAAGAAATGTTGTGGTACTACCAATGTGGTGCGGGATGTTTCTCCCGGTATAGCTGATCGAATTATTATCGCCGCTTTGTAGAAGAATATTTTATTATTTCAGCCCAGTAGCGGTACTTCTGAGGGCTCTGAGGCTAGGCACAAGTTGCCATGATGCTTACGAACGATTGTTCCGCAGTATTGATATGATGGTAGGATATTTGCCTACTTGTCGGGGCAGTGAATGACTTGAAGGGAAGTTTTAGTGCATGATTCAGAGATTCAATATTTTACTTCTGGCGGCGGAAAGACAATCAGACTAAGAATGTGCAGATTTGGGATGATGGAGTAACGATTCTTGGTATTTGCGAGCGTGGAGGAATTCTCATCTGTGATGAGGTGTTATTGTCCTTGTTGAACGTACTAAGTTCGCCGGTGTTATGACCTTCCACAATTCGCCTTTGGGGAAATCTATTGTGAAATAATATCGAAAATGCGGCTGTCAGATATCACAGGGTGCGGTAGTTCAGGGTTGAATAAGTGTTTCTAATGTCGACGGTATGAGAATGATGATCTTCCGAAAGGTGTAAAGTTAGCACCAATTGTGGGTTCAAGTGCCATGAAGATAGATTTTATTTAAGGCATCAATTGAGCAGCAAAGGATGAGGAAAGGCATGTGGGAAGTGTCAGGCGATGGCAAAAATTTCTAGAAGGCCGAGTATAAGAGGCCAAGGGTCGAGAAGTCGATTAAGGGCAGGGGTTCCGCCAAAGTGGGAGAGTGGCAGAGTTGCACATGGGCTATTATGCGGCAGGAGATTTGATATAACGGGAAGGAGCTGCTGGAAAAGAGGAAGGATACAACATAACTTTGAATTGGAAGAATGTTGCCGCACATTTAATTGATGTCCACAAGGGGTGAATGTACTTGTGCAGCTGGAGAGTGAGCTTGGACTCAGGATGGGTTATTGATGTCTTTGTAATTGTACCCTGTGCAGCAATGTTGGAAGATGTCGGGAAGTTATATCTACAGGTGGGTTGTTCCTGTAATCAGGTTAGCGGTCATGTGGTTGGCGAGGCTTCCGTGAAGAATTCTATTGGTTATACAGCGAAGGGATCGGTCGTGCGACTGTTCTTGATGATTCAGAGGATTTGCAAAAATATTCCGAGAATGTTGGCAGTTGATTGCGTAAGGTTATGCCAATAAGAGATAAGGGATCCCGGTGAATTCCAAAGTTATGTAATAGTGGCTTCGAGCTAAGTGGGAGAGTCCCACCGTCTTTGATTGGGTTGCATGGTTAACTACTTGCGAGGTTTCTGGTTGTTAGCATATTGATGGGCTATTTCAGCTACGGGAAAGGACCATAAGTGGTAAATTGAGCAGGCAATTGTTAAAGGTGTGCTATGGTTGGCCTTATTGGCTCATGTTCAGATTTGGAAAGGATTCAAGATTTGTGCTTTGTATAGATGCCGGTTCCAAGGGAAGTGATTCTGCCAGGTGCTTCACCAAGAGGGTATTTATGTGATAGAAGACTCATGGAGTTGATTGTATTTGGGGCCAGAGCGGGTGGCTCTCAACAACGGTCTTAGTAAATTCAAAAGATAATGCCTAATGATTTCGAGCCTATAGGTACGGTTAAGAGTCAAGCTTGATAGTAGCCTATGAGAAGAGGCCCAAAATGTTCTATGATATTTTGGCTTGCGATGTAGCAATTGGGAGGTACGAAATAGTTTGTGGGATTTGAGACAACATGGTCTCGTGATTCAGGGTCATTCGGGATGAGTACGGATGGAGTGTGTTAAGTGTTGAATGAAGTTATCATTGTTTCTATGACAATCAAGGATAAATTGGAAGAAGATGGATTGGTTAGCCATAGTCGAAGTGGCATGTTGCTGGTAGTGATCAGTTCCTTCAACGTGATCAAGCTATGCAAGTAAGTTGTGTCAGTGCGTGAGAGGCTTGTCGATTGCCGTAATTGATGTTATTTAGAGGTATTCCACTGTTATGGCCTGTTACGTGTAGGAGGATCCCGGAAGGGTTATGGTGGGTTAGACCACTCAACTTAGGGATTTGCATATTTCCACGGCTATGAGAATTCACCTGTGTGTTGCTATGGTCCTCCTGAAGTGAGTTAAGTGGAATGTTTTATATGATGAAATGTTAATCTAACAGTGGTTCCGAAGCTATGATGAAAAATGAGTTCTATCGTATATTGCGTGTTATGTGTAGTGAGTGGTATGGAATTTGAAGTGAAGATCAAGGTAGCAGTTCGGTGTTGACAAGGATGTCACGAACTCGGATGAGCAGGAAAGAAGTTTCGATGTTTAAGGTAAGTTCGTATTGACTTCAGCGTCACCTGAGATCATTGTTTTGTAAAAAGGGGCTTTGCATCCTGGTTAATGATTCTTGATCACTTTTCAGTGTTAGTGCAGCCGGTGGTTTGGAGGTACGACCCAGTTATTGCTATGGTAGGTTGTGGGAGTGTGTCCCGTGGGAAGATTATATAAGTGTGGCATGTAGTCACTTGAATGATTAAAGATGTAAACCAAGTATGAAGGTTGTGATAATGTTGTTGATTTGAGAAGATATGCCTGGAGGGCACTCAATCTATTGAGTTGTGGACTGCGGATAGTTTTTCCGATTGTGATGGATGTTCTTATGTGTTATGAGAAGAAGTGTTATTATGGACCTTTGAAAGGTAATTAGCCTAGTTCAGTACGACCAGAATCACCTTGAGGTCGGTGGATGGATTCAAATGTGAATATGGGCTCTATATCAGGCCAAATGTGTTCATTTCAGTAATATGCTCCTTGTGGAGGAGTAGTCAGGGTGTTGTTTGGTTGTCAGATATTTCATGTAGTGATACATTGCGCCGTGTGAGTTGTGAGACGGCTTGAGAAATTGCTTATGTGTTGAGGTTCCGCATAGAGATGATGTTATATGAGCAAAATGGCTCTTGGGATTCAGATCGTATATCGCACCTCAGTTGTGTTTGAGTTTTGTATCTTATAGCGCTATATGTCCCCTCAAGGGTGGTATTATGCACTTAGCATGCTTATGAGCGATATTCAAGTAATTTGTAGTAATGAGCAATTTAGCTCGATATGCATCTCCTTGGTGAGAGTTATGTTATTTGGATCAGGTTGTGCACCGCAGCGGTGTGATGCTGAGTACGATTCCCCGTATCCATTTTTATGTGTTTGGTTTCCTATTCTTGTGATAAAAGCTCATATTAGCTGTGTGCCCGCGTCACATGTATGATTCGCGAGCGGTGTAGTTGAATTTCCTTCTCAAAGTTTGCTTTCCTTTATATCGCGTTCGATATGGTAGCCTATTGGCACGATGTGGCATCATATGAGACTTTTGATTATGTCCGGGGTGGCTTATTGCCTGAGCAGTCGTACTGGGTGAGACGAGGTCATTGGATTTGGGATCAGTGCAATCTGACTATATGGAGTATATTAAGGAGCTAAAACTATTATTTGGTTCAGAAAGAGGTGATGGTTCTTGTCAGGAGTATAAACCCAATGATTTGTTGATTCGGCAGCCGGTTATGAATTTCTACGCATCTCTTCCGTCATGGCGGTATTGTAAGAATTAGAGCAAGACATATGTAGGTCATGAGGTGCAATGGGAGCATCAGATTCGTGGAATTTCGATTAAATTGATCGGAGAATGTTATTATGGTCCTATGAGTAAAGTGGTGCAAGTTGTGAATTCAGCTAAGGTATGCAGTCGTGTTTTGGGGTTGCGTGTAGATATTGATACGGTGAGTGTATGTTGGAAATAGGTACGGCATAGAATTTCGGGTGTTGGAATTGGGCTCTAAGGCTTATTTGCTTGAATAAAAAGGGAATATCTTTAGAATTGTTCGAGCTAATGTGATCAACTGAGTTGTGGTAGCACGGGAAGGTGCATGAGGTGTTAAACAGTTATTTCAGACTACTTCTATGTAGTTCTCAGCACGTTCGAGGACGAACGTATGTTTAAGTGGGATAGAATGTAACGACCCGACCAGTCGTTTTGATCCCTAGCGCGTCGTCCAGCAGTCTAAGGTTGTGAGAAGCTTTATTTCAGGTTTTATGACTTGTACTCGTGGTCGTAATTGAATTTCGGGAAGTTCGGAGTTGATTTGGGAAGAGAATTCTCATTTCGGAAGCTTAAAGTTGAAAGAATTAACTAGGACGGGATTTTTGAGTAAACGGCCTCGGAATCGGGATCTGAAGGTTCCAGCGGGTTCGTATGATGATTTCAGACTTGGGCGTATGCCCTGATCGGGTCTTGGATGACCCGGGAGCATTTTGGCGCCTATTGTGGAAGTTAACATTTTGGAAGAAATTTCATAAGTTTGGCTTGAAGTGAATTTCAGTGTTATCGATGTTTGTTTGGGATTATGAGTCTGGGAATAGCTCCGTATGGTAATTCTGGAGTTGGGAGCACGATCGGAAATGAATTCAGAGGTCCGTAGGTCATTTTGGAGTCATTTGGCTAAAGATAGAAATTTAAAGTTTTTTGAGAAGTTTGACTGGAAGTGGACTTTTTGATATCGGGGTCGGAATTCGATTCTGAAAGTTGGAGTAGGTCCGTAATGTCGAATATAACTTGCGTGCAAAATATGAAGTCAATCAGACATGATTTGATGGGTTAAAACATCGAAAATAGAAGTTTGAAATTCTAAAGTTCATAAAGGTTGGATTGGAGGTCGATTCGTAGTTTTAGCGTTATTTGATATGATTTGAGGCCTCGAGCAAGTCCGTAATGTGTTTTGGGACTGGTTGGTATGATTGGTTGGAGTCCCGGGGGCCTCGGGTGGATTCCAGGTGGTTAACGGATCGAAAATGGAATTTTTAGAAAGGCTGAAGTTGCTGGTATCTGGTGTAACCGCACCTGCGAGGAGTTAGCCGCAGGTGCGGAGCCGCAGAAGCGGCTAGGAGGGCGCATATGCGGTTTTGGATCAGGAGCGAAGGGACCGCAGATACTGTCAGGGAACCGCAGAAGCGGGACCGCACCTGCGGTAAAATAGCCGCATATGCGTTTTTGGACTGGAAGAGAAGGGACCGCAGATGCGGTCATATTTCCGCAGATGCGGGACCGCACATACGGTGGAGAAGATGCAGAAGCTGAAAAGGGGCATACTGGGAAGGACCTCAGATGCGGTAGTGGGGCGGCACCTGCAGAACCGCAGAAGCAGTCGAGGGACCGCAGGTGCGAAAAGTGCTGGAGGCAGAAAGGTGTTTTAAAAATTGGGTTTTGGCCATTTTCTCTCATATTTTCTTGGCTTGGGCGATTTTGGGAGAGCTTCAAGTGGATTTTTCTTCATCTACGATAAGGTAAGCTAATCCCATCCATCTTGAGTTAAAGACATCGATTATGTATAGATTTTAGTATGTAAATGAGTAGAAATTTGGGGTTTTGGTAGAAAGACCTAGAA